>JWHW01029585.1:2632-33378 GCA_000931545.1 Papilio glaucus | reverse complement strand
GGTGTGTTCTGGGGGTGGCGGCCAGGTGCGCCGTCGCGGGGCGCGTGCATAACGGTCGCGGCACGAGCGCGCCGTGCGCTATGGCGGAAATAGCGATGGACAGGGGCGCCGCGGGCAGGTGGTGCGCTACCATACCAGACTCGTCGCACAATTGCCGGTTAATTCCACGCATACATTACTCGATGAATTAAATCGTTGCCTTATATATTTACTACGGTCGATTATAATTATAAGCTATGTTGGTGTACTTTCATGAATGACGGATTAATTTTGTGTTAGCTGACGGACGTTCTTTTTTTATTGAAATATTTGACATAAAAGTTTTGGAAACGTCAAATGCCTACTATAGTCTTACGATTTTGTACTAAACACCATTGCCAAATACTGACCGATTGTAACATTTTTTTTAATTTTACAACTGAGAACTTTTAATTCAATTCAAAATTTACAGAATAAAACGAGGACTCGAGTTATTTTCCAAATTTCTCACAAAGCAAAAAAAAATTTTACGTCCGATATACCCAGTTGACATTTTATATTGCATGTCTATTTACAAAACAATTTTGTTTGTATGTAGATAGCGTCTATTCATAAAGGAATCTGTGTTGAGGAAAAAATGGCACTTCATACGTCTTCAATATTTTATGAATAAGTTGATTTATGAGTTGTGCCACTTTGAAATTGAAAAATTATTAATTTTATATAATTTTTCTAAATTCCGTAATAGAAATAGATTGTTTTAGATTCATATATATGTATAACCTACCCGTTAATGATGAACATGTATCTATTTTATTACTATTTTATGTACAAAATGTATAAAAATGGCAGGAAACCTGAAATCTCTAAATTAGCGTATCGTTTTATTAGGACATGCCTGGGAGAATTCTTTGTAACTTACTCCACAGGTACAGTCTACAACTATAACGTACAGCAGACTTATAAAAATGGAATATCTTTAGACCAGTTCAAACAAAATAGCAAGTAGAAATTCGTGTTAAGCAACGAGCTCAAATATTGAAGACGATCAAAAGAATCCGTTATGAAATCTATTTAGTCAACTTCTAAAAAAACTCCGCACACCTGAGCCGTATCTATTATTGTTATCGCGCGGGCATTTGTATCATTGTTTGTCTGCTTACCTTTTACCTCCGAATATAAAATGCTACACAGAACCATAGGCACCCGCGAGCAAGGAGCAGCCATTGAATTGAATCAGTGCAGCTATGCCGGCAGCTGGCAGCGCGTGCAGAATCACATGTCTGTACCCGAATCGCACATCTGCAACCGGCAAGGCCACAGAACAAAATCGTCGTAAGTGCCGAGCACGTCTCTAACAAACCCCGTCGTACACTATTCCTCTTACAACATTTCATTTTTGAATCAAACGATTAGGGTCTCCCTCATTCATCGTTTCATAGTACAATACCGAAACGTCACAAGCGACAATGCCGATGGAAGGTTACTTCACGTTTTTCTACTGATTTGCTTGATGTTTCGGTTACTCTATAGGTAGGGGAATAATTACAAGCGATTATGGAGCTTAATACTAGTATGTTATGGTATATTTTTATCTGTTACTTGCTGTTTACTACATGAATAAAGTTCCACATCAGATCATAAAATACGCTGGATATACGCCCTTTGGACATTAAATCATTGGACCTTGCAGGTAGGTGAGTAGTTTAATTTTGAATAATGGCATAGCTGTAGAGTTCTATATAAAGCACACTGGTCCATTCAACGCTTTTATAAACACTTTTAATACAGATGGATTGAATATATTAACACAGGATGCTCTCCGGCCGTTTATTAGAAATTTTGTTTTCCTTCATTTTATACAATTATAGTACAAACCATCAACAACATCAATTTTATTCATTAGAATTTAAAAATATTTTTGAAAATATAATTTGTTCCATTGGATTTCTAAAAGAAAACGGATCAAGTAATAGTTACTTATGATCGTATTTGCATTTGTATTTTATAGGCAGACAACTATTATTTAAAGTATATCATGCAGGCAGACCTTAATAATGTATCGAAATATGTAATTTAAATAATCATCATCACCTCCCGCCCCTTTTCCCACCTTATGTGAAGTTAGCACAGTAGTAGCGTAGTAAATACAGTATACGGTTTTGGCTACAGTTTTTACGGCCGGTATGCATGACGCCAATCGTCTACAGGATTTTTTAAAAAATCATATTGATATAAAATACATTAACAAAATATAAATATTAATATTAAAACATTCATATCAACATTAATCCTTAAATATAAATTGTCACCAAATAATTTTATTAATTTAACTTTCTTGACCATCCTGTAGATAATGCCCGTAACAGCTGAGATTTGGGCACACGCTATACGCGGCCGGTGCGACGCCGCGCCACCGGCCACCTTTCACCCCTCGCGCATTCCCCAGCGGTCTTAAATTCGACAGTTATTTTAAGTACTAATGTATTAAAAAAATTTAAACGAAGTGATATTTCTAAACATAATTTAGAATTTTAATATTTAAATTGTACAAATTTAAAATATAGATTTATTGGTAACTAGAGATCTGCCCCGGATTGGCATAGTCAGCACAAAAAAGAAGAAAAAAAACTATCGGATCTTTTAAGATGGACGAAATTACACATAGTGAGCAAATTTCAAAATAAAGAATATTTTAGACAATTTTTTACACCTTGGGTTACATAATTGTAGGTTAAGTAAGGAAAGGAATTGTTTTTTTTTTAAATATAATATAGCCTATGTCACCCTGGGATAGTGTAGCTTCCCAACAGTGAAAATTTTTTTCAACTCGGTTTAGTGGTTTCGAAGCCTATGCAAACAAACAATTAAATCTTTCCTCTTTATGATATTAGTATAGATTAAATATTTACAGGTTTTTCGAACAAGTTTCAAGTTCATTGAACTAACACATTGTAAATTAAAAAGTTGACAAAATCCACTTCGATCTACATTAATTTTACAATCACGATTACACGAATTTGAAATTACACGAATTGAAAATTAAAAACTTTAAATTTCAAACAAAAAATGTTTTTTTTTTCTAATGCAAAAATTCCTCGACACTATAAAAATCTTCTGGATAAACAGAGATTAATTCAATTTTAGAGGCTTGTAGCCGCTTTCATATGTCATTTTCCCAAGTGTAGTTCAGTAAATTTTATTAAAACACAAATTTAAGCAATTTATAAAAAAAGTTTTCGAATTGCAAATTGTTGCATGCAATAAATATTTGTCCTTATATCATAAGTATCGCGAGCATGTTTATATACTTATTTAATTTTAACTGTGGCTTGGTGTATCGGCTCGGCGTATCTGTGTTAACACTTTTTTTACCAGTAGCACCTTAAGCGCGAAGTTGGTTCTTTTTTGTTAACTGATATAAAAACATTACATCTTGTAACTTTAATCGTGATATAGATAATTACTACAAAGCCAATTCAATAAATAAATTAGACCAGATACGTTTCAGATAATCCAGGGTCATTAATTACAAGTTTCGTAAGCATCCAGATGGAGTGCTGAGTAGTCGATATAGTTGGATTAAATGTCGACTGGCTGAAATATTTATGGTAGAAATATTTCTTTCCCTATTCGATTTAAAGTTTAAATCTAGGGAAACAGAAATAGTACGGTTCCCACATACTGTTTTTTTTTACAAAAGTAACGGTTATCCCGATTTTTTGCGTTTCTTAGTGACGTCAAGGTATTTATAGTGCAATAGGGAGAAGGGGGAAAGACCTGGGGTTGTTGAGAGGCAGCTGCATCCATTGCGCCGGAGCATGCTCGGACAAGTTGGTTTTGAAACGGGATTAACATTGGCATAGTGATATACAATAGTTTATACCTATATATCTACTGCACTCATATCTACTACAGTTTCCGTATTTATAATATGCCAAGTAGTATATAATGCAAAAAAAATAGTTGTCGATAGTGTGCAAAATATGTAACATAGGAAATAGCAATCATAGTTAGCCAATGTACAACTTGGCAAAGCTATCAGTCGCTGGCATCAGCCACTTACTAAACACGTGCACGCAAAACTGTCTCATGAACTAAGTCTTTGCATTTACAAAAATATCAATCATGATGCGTTGCAGAGTTACAATGAACATAAATAGAGATTTCTGTTGCTTTATGATCCTATTTTATAAAATTGTTACGAAATAATGTTTTATATGTGTTTATATATTAGGTATAAGGACTACGAAAAATAAGCCGATGAGATAGAACCTACTAGTTGACTAACATTTGCAGAAATGAGCTAGCACTCATTTTATAATATTGAGAGAAACATAATATTATGGAAATATAATATATATAACAGAAATATATGGGTTACGGGCGTGAGCGTATATTTATTTATTTTTAAATATGATGACAAAGCTTTGAAAAGGCTTCGGTGGACTATATTATATTGCTGGTAATTATAGTAGTAATGGTAGTAGCTGATAGAAATAAAATTGTACAGAGTGCGTAGAACAATCTTGTTCAAACTTAAAATTTCAAGTGACATTTTTCATGTAAAAACATTTAAAAAAAACAATTAATTTTCTAAATACAAAATTACTTCTTTTTGTTCTAGATATAAAATAAGGTATATCTCGTGCAAGATTATAAGACACAGATAATTTAATCAGTAAGGACTACTAATAGTTTACTAACACTATATGTTTTTTAACTTGTGAGTAGGTAAAAAAATATCTGGTAAACGTTGGTAAAAATTGATTACAACAGTCACCTGACAAAAACGCAGGACTCCTTGACAAAATGACCGAATTTCAAGTTATAAATGGAGATTGATTTCAAATGGATACAAATTCAAGTCAAGCGTCAGCTTTCGCAGTGCTGTTATAAAATCGTCTTTTTGATTAATTAAAACTTAGTCTAAAATCAAACATAGCTGGGAAAAGAAATCGCCTAAAGCCAAAATGCAAACGTATTAACAAGGGTAGAATATAATAATGACTGAATATAGATGATTTCATATAATTCTCCTAAATTTAGCTCAGACCTAATTCTAAATAGACGAGCTTAAAACTGCCGGAGTCATTTATGTTTTGATCTGTCAAGATACCATGACGAGACGAATACAGTAATTTAAAATTGCAACAATCGTTCATAGAACTACTGACAACCGCAGATATAAAGTGCGTTAAACGTAATTACTTATAGGCGAAACGGCGGACACACCCGTTCCGGGACACCTTTTCATTTAATCAAAACTTGTTTGCACACCCAACAAACGGTGTCGGTTCGCGGGGGGCGACCGATCCGTACCTACGTAGAGCGTAGTTGCAGCCGAACCTTGCACCGGTTTTTTTGACGTCGCCATCTTTTGATAGATATTTTTTTATGTGCATTGAAATTTATTAAAAGCGCAGCGCAAGGGTGCGCGTGCGCAGCGACAGCCGAGATTGACGCACCTGGCCCACGCGCGCGCTGAGCGAGGGACATGCACGCTACGACGATGCGTTTTGTCTAATACGTCATGAGTGAATCTAAATCTATCGCGTGTAGCCAACAATCTCTGAAAACTTTATGAGCACTCAGTCAGTTTGTTATGAATAACGTTAAAGCCAGAATCTGAGGGAAAACGTGTAATGCATATTCTCCCTACTCATTGATCGATTGATTTATTGGACACAGTAGAACAGCTAATCTACAGCCATCAGCTTATCTAGTAATTAGTTGCTACGTTTAATAATTATTTTAACTTTCAACCATTTCTAAGCGTTATCTTAGTGGTAACTGATAATTGGAATTTCGGCAACTGACTATTTCATTATTATATCATCTAAAAGCGTACAAAATATATGCTTGATAGTAAAAAATTGTTTATTTAATTGACTTCATTACACCACCACAACAAACCACTGTTAGATATATCCTGACCTATTAGGTCTGTCAAATGAGCTTCATCGCAACCCACTAAATTAAATCGTGTTTATGAGATTGTAGGTCTATCTGAAGTTCTATGAACTGTTCCATTTATAGAGGCAGAATGAATTCTGCTAATATATCCTTAGCAAATATAAATATTTTTCTTTAACCGATTGCAGTATTTTTCCATAATTTTGAAGGACCTAAATAAATAACATGACGTATTTTCCTAATTACTCTACTTTCTTTATTACCCTGAGGTACAAATTGTCATTAGTTGTAGCGTAATGAAGCGACAAAGGGAGTTAGAGCGTAATGTGGCGCAGTGTAGACGAGACGGCGGGTCAACTGGCGCATGTCGTGTCGCGAGCAGAGCGGACTGTCGGCTCGCCGTGTTGCGTGCACTGCACAGTGAGCTGCTCTGTGCGGCCATGTCACCCCGGCGACCGCCCAGCGCGCCAATAAAGGTTATTTAGGAACCTGTAACAACACCAATCAATGTTTTATTGTCATATTTCGCTTCAATAATAACTTTATAAACAAATATTAAATTAAGGTACCTGTAACAAATAATAGCAAACTTTAATTTAAATTATGTAGCCGCGAGAGCTTATTTTAAATACACTAGATTTGTAATAGTAATGCAATGAGCGGTGACCACACGTTTAGTTATCAGAATAAATAAATTATACAATAAAAATTGTGTAGATAGTACGTCAACTCTCGAGGCATATTTTTACCTTATCGCGTTATTTCTAACATCTATTATTGAGAGGAAATATAAAACGTCAGGTAAACATTTTAACTATTAAAATACGAATGGAAAATAATAAGTTATTAAGCGCAAAAGGTTTCGAGCTTGGACTTAAAGAATGTGCAGAAACTTACATTTTGTGGCTACGTAAGAAATTATTTACAACTTCATCGTTTCGAGCCATAAAAAGCGGGCGCGCGGTACAAACTGCATTCTTAATATAATAAAAAGGCAACCAATCGAGCTCCACAATCGTATTAAGAATTTTTATCGACAGGTTAGCAACACATCGCGTTGTGTTTGTGCAATATATTGTCATATCAGTGAGATTAAGTCATTTTATTTATTACTAGCGTTTCCCCGCACCGTCATCCGATCGCGAGAGATTTCTTTTTCTCTCAAAACTTATGAACGAACAAGTTTCCAGATATTCTTGCAACATTCAATAATTTGTGGTTTAAAGTTTATTCACGGATTACCATAAGAATGAAGTCAAAATACTGCATCGTATTAAAAAAATGTAAGAATGGTATGAGTCGTAAAGATTTTATATAAACAACAATAAACATCTAATTATTCCATACATGTTAATATTTACTTTGTTGCCTATAACATTAGGTGGACAACAGACTATTTGTTGGTAACCCTTTTTTAAACCCTTAAAGGTTACGTCCTATGCTTGGTATACGGATCTCAATCCAACATAAGTTTCTTTACCCTTAGAACCTTCGAAATAGATACTATGGTGGAACTACTTTAGGAAAAGCTTCAAATATCTGTTATTGCACGCCTCATAGCGCTAATCGCTGATTATTCACACCATGTCAAAGTCACGCAATTCTTCAATTTAGTCTCTGTTTTAAATTTTGCGGCAATGCAAATGTTTTATTATCCAGAGAAATGCTCTCATTATCACACTTGATGAATTTTAAATTCGTATATTTCATTATATGCAAAAAAGTTATTGAAAAAAGCCAAGATTATTTCTTTTTCTGTGATGAATGAGTGTTATGAGACGTGCACTTCTGGATTTTCCAATCTTTTTTGACGATTTATCTATCACCGCCAAATATGTTGACCATTAATCTACAAGTTCATTATTTTTAGACCAAATTTAAATCAATAAAAAAAACACATAATACAGATTCTTTTATACGATAATTTTGGATGGTCGTAATAAAATAAAGAATTAAGCCCGGAAATTAATTATTCACAATAAAGTCTGAAAGAGTTTAAAATGAAGGCGATCCATTGTTTCGTAACATGCTGAGCAATCGTTTGCGTTAGGTGCACCGGCTGTCAGCAGGAAGTTACGATGTTAGCAATCACGTTTATTCCAAGAACCGTCGGCGATCAGAGGTCGGCTGTCGACAGTGCCTTTGTGTGAACTTCGTCCGCGGTGGTTCCCGTGGCGCGAATCAGAAACATTGCGGCCGGAACACTCGTGCGAGGCGATCGCGGTCGCTCTTTGGGCTCATAAAGTGTCATTATGGTAACAGTACCTCATTGTTGTTTTCGGCGATCGCCGTCTGACGTCTCCCTATTTAGTCCGCTCGGGCCGGCGTGAGCGCCGTGTAAAAGGTTGTCGCGTCACGGCGAGTTATGACCGATATGGGTTACGACCGACTCTTGCGAAACTTTTACGGACCGGAATATCCGACGAAATATCGCTCGGTTTAATGGCCTTCGAATTTTAAGTGCCAAAGAAAAGTAAATCACTTTGACGTGTCTCGAACTTAAATTTGTAATTTGATGTGGATAAAAATGTTCTGAACCATATTTTCGATAAATGAAGACGGTCGTCATATAAATGTACCGTACACACGGCACCGCGATAATGCAGACGTACACACTCGTAAATATATCATGTTATATGTGTACATGTATCGTTTTATTCAAAATACATAGTATAAGACACGAGGGTATAAGAAAAGTATAGCCTCATCTGTTATTTGATCAGGGCCTAGATTATAAATGTTAGATAATATGTACTAAATTGGTACATCAGAAGTGGCCTGCTGAGCTAAATCTGGGGCCAAGACTTTAAAATCATAAAAACCAGATTAGCTTGAACCCTTGCGTAACTCGCCGTTAGCGATTGTCTAGGAATCAAGTTAATGTTAACGTACAACGAACATTGGTTTTTACGATTTAACAGTGTTGGCCTCAGATTTAGCTCGACAACTCATTTGTGATTTATTAATGTAGATATTACCTAACATATAATCTAGGTCCCGATAACAGATAAGGTTATAAATTTATTATGCCGTATCCTCGTCGTCGTTATCGCTCTCGCAGGCGATATCCGACTCCACTGCTGGCCGTAGGCCTCTACATTGCCCTATAAGTGACCTGGAGCCGTCTAATATTGCTCGAAGTGCGGGCCCAGGTCTCAGTACCGTATGTCATCGATGGCAACACACACTGGTTAAAGACTTTCGTCTTGAGACTCTGTGGTATATGTTGGGACGAGAGGATATCCCGCAACTTCCAGAACGCTTCCCATCCGAGTCGGATACGGTGATTGACCATCTCGAAGTTGGACCTAACTAGACATGCTCGTCAACAACTTCGGGATTACGTCCTCCAACACAGGGCGTCGAAGTCGATGTGTAGACCTGTACGACCTTCAGCGAATACCGTTTGGTTATTTTGACTATAAGGTTCGCCAACCTAGTCGACACAATCTCGATCTTCGCAACATTGTTCACAAGGGAACTGTATTTGGCGATCGTAGTGTGATCCAATATACTAAAAGGGATGCTGGTGCCCGTCCTCTGATGGTTCGAACGCAGTTTAACGACTAGTACCCCGGGTCAATGCCGTATCTTAGACAAGTGAAACATGTTCTGAGTACGTTTGACACTATATTGTATGTATAAAAAGTCTAGTATACAAATAAATATGAAGGTATAGCGTAATAATTTTATTAAACAAAAGCCGTAACGTAACGTAACAAGTACGTATGCGATTACATAATGCTTCTTTGTCATTGACCTGTATAGAATGCTTGCGTCTAGAGTTTTTGCTTCAATTAGTGTTTGTCGCGCTCGTTTAATCGATGCCAAACTTGTGAAAGGATTCCCATAAACGGTGTCCTATGACAGTTTTGTTACAACAAAAAAACGCCGATTGAAGTATAACATAATTTACTTACGCAACTTATTAATTTGGCATCGCCTTGCGTTTTTATGCAGTAAACAATGTATTGAATATCAATTGTAAATGTTATTTCATATATTTATGGTAATCAAAAGTAGTAGTTAATGGTTTTGAGTCTGAAGTAGTTTATACGCACTCCGGTGTGCCACAAGGATCATAATTATTATATTAATATCTGTTTAATGCATATATTAATGACGTAGTAAAGTGTTTTCAAAATAGTGATGTGCTTCTTTATGCTGATGACTTAAAAAAATTTAAAGAAATAAGAAATGAGTACGACGGATATCTACTTCAGGATGAAATGAACAGGCTAGTAAATTGGTGTAACCTTAATAATGTGATGCTTAATCAAGAAAAATGCTACCAAATCTCTTTCAACAAAAAGAAACATCCTATTGAATATGTTTATAAAATTAGCGAAAATCCCATACAAACGACACATGTAGTCCGTGATTTAGGTATATTAATCGACAGTAAGTTAAGTTTTAACCCACACATTGATCAGATAATTAAGGAATGTTTAAAATTCATGGGATTAATTAAAAGAGTTACTAAAGATTTTAAAAATTCACAAACAATAATTATTCTTTTTAATGCATTCATTCTTAGTAATATAGAATACTGTTCTCCGGTATGGAATCCACACTACAAAATTCATGTAGATAGGTTAGAAAGAGTACAGAATTTTTTTGTCAAATACTTATCTTTTAGTAGGTAGGTAGTTTGTTGAGTAATCCATCTTAATTACTCAACAAACTACCTACTTATAAGGACAGACTACAGCATTATAAATTAATGTCATTACAAAACCGTAGAACTCTTTCAGACTTAAAATTAATATATAACATTGTCAATAATAATATTAGTTCTACTTATCTTGTGAGTAAAGTTTCTTATGTTATTCCGAGACCTAATGTGAGACTAAAAATTATAATTTAATTAGGACTAGTCATTCTAGAACTAATGTCGGACTATCTGCGCCAATCAATCGAGCTTCACACAATCACAACAAAATATGTAAACTATCCAACTTTGATATTTTCTTAGACACAAATTCATCTCTGAAAAATAAAATTAAAAAAATATTATTATGTTAAAGTCGCCTTAAGACCTTCCGAGTTATGTGTCAAATTAGTATTTACCATGTTATTCCTCTAATCTAATTTTATTAAAAACCTTTTTTTTAGTTTGCTTCTTTTTGTTTTTCGATCGCTTTAAAAGTGCTGAGTTAGCCTATAATTATGTTATGTGTTTTGTAAGTTTATGTTTAAGTTTATGTATGTGATGTAAGTTTAGCACATAATATGTTGGCTTCCTATTAAATAAATAAATAAATTAATTAATTTATGGTTTAATATGTTTATGGCTAACTATATTGGCCATAAGGACATAACTGCCGCAGAGTTTTTCTAATTGCGGATGTCTATGGGTAGCGCTCACTTAACATCAGGTGATTTGCTTCCTCGTTTGCCACATTCTTCCAGAAAAAAAAATGTTTAAAGGAAAAAACAAGTGCTTCGCTGTTTCGGGTATGTTGAAGGGATGAATGAAAGCAAATTAGTAAGATAAATTTATACGATATGTGCGAAAGCGAATTGCATGGTAGGTAAGGGTCGTCCTTGGCGAACTTATACCGACCAGATTGGTGAAATAGTATAGAGATGCAATACTAAGAGTATCTGTAGCCTTCGTTCAGTAGTTTTTACGTCAAAGAGCTATACATCCTGACAAACTTTCACGTTTATAATATTAGTAGGATGTACAACAATTTCTTACCCATAACATCTTTAACAATGGCTTTAGAAAGTGCAACGCGTTCATCCTTTTGCCTGCTGCTGTAGTTATATAGATATGTAAAGCGACTTTCGATGAATTCATGCTTATATAGGTTGTTATTAGCATTGTTATTAGGCTATTGTTTGTGAAAGTATAAAACAATGATTATTGAAAATCATTATGAAGATGTCAGACAGTGATCAAAGTTTAATATGAAAACGCACGCTCGAACGGGCAAATATAATGGCTTTAATGATATGGAAGACAATGGCTTCCTGGGTGCAGCTTCGATGTTGACGAAAAGACGCTCGCGCTTCACCATTTGACTGGAGCTTGACTCGCTCGGCTGAGCTCCCGGCCGATGTGCTTTATAGACGGGCCTGCGTATATACCTTTGGTCAGAGTTCTATTTGAGCGACATTCCTTTTGAGCCTCGAAATGTTTATTAACAATTTATTTTTGATTTATTAATATGATCCGTAATTATCCTGTTGCGAAAGTCTTAAAAACAACATGGTAAAGGAATTTGCAAAATTAACAGGAAAATCTGTAACGTTTTGTGTTCTATTACGATCATATATGGAAAAATAACTGTCTATATCGATTCAATCCATTTTTGATCGGCAAAGTCGCAACATACAATAACGGCGAACGGTCTGAAAGTCTCTATATTTCGATGATAACCACCCAAGCATATACCAATTCAGTCGAAGGTATCGACAGTCCAGTGTCAAGCTAAGTTTATAGCTTACAACTTAACGTTCAGGTTTTTAAATGATATTTTAAAATCAACTAGAGCGAAAAGAGGAAACGTATGTCCAACAACTTCATCTGTACACTCATTTCTTAGAAGTGCTGAACGAATATCTACACAACGAGCGTTGATAGAAACCATTTTCATGACTATTCAAAATGACAACTGCCTCTGATAAAAAAGTAGCAACACACAATTTGGTTTCAATGAAATCGACTTGTGCCATTTAGTATCTAAATAATTGAAAAACTGGCGCCCTTACGGTTTATCATAATGTATTTAAGGTAACATATTAAAAACTTAAATATTGTAGCCGCCTAAATCCGGGTTTTGGTGGTTTGATGTGGAACAGGTTCGCCAGGTAAGGCCTGGCTTTGAATGGAGGTGTAATCAGCGCTATAGAGGTGAGTCGTCACCTGCGGAACCCGTCGCCATTGTCAGCCGCGGGTGAATGACGCCGCGGGGCCGCTGCGCTTCATTCAGCTCTAACAGCCGAATTCACTCCGCATGGAACGAACGACTTTTTAATGACCGGTTCTTGTTCTTCTTAGCAAGTTAATGCCTAGAACTTTTGTTTACTTAACGCAGTGGGTACCTAAATAGCGTCAAGTAATGATCAAATCGTTAAGGTATCTGGTTGTTGGGTATACTATTCTATTTTACACTGAGAGTTAGGTAAAATAAGATTTTTATAAATCAGTTATATATTTGACAATAGCATTATCACTTAAGGACGGACGGACTACGAAACATTAAGTCGTAGCTTAGAATCCGCCTTACAACTTCCATCGTGAACTATATCGTATCACAAACTTAAGTTTATTTTTAATAGTTAATAATAATAGAGTGCTGTTAATTATTTCCACGTTAAGTTTCATTAAATAATTCAGCTAAAAAAAATATGTTTAGTACAATGGATATCCATGTAAATATAAATATACGTCTATTTAATTGTATATCAAATACAACTTAAGACCATATCCTTGCATTAAAATTAATATTGTTCAAATAATAAGTAATGCATTAGGGTAAAAGGAAAGGCAGGAAAGTACTTCATCCGACTAGCAGTTGCATTGACTCGCCGGATATAGCCGTATGACCGGAAACACTTGTTTGAACGCTCCGCAGGTACATTCTCGATAGTTTAATATACATACATAAGTCTGAGGAGCTCAGCGGGAGCCTCTGAACACGTGCAGGCCGCGTTGGCCCCGAAGTGATCCCCTCCTCGCGATCCGGATTTTATTGCGTCGTTCCTTACAAATGGAACTCGGAATGATTTTCATTGTACAATAAATGAACTCGTTGACCCAGGGCACATCACATCGCTAGTGCGAGCTTCGTTTTAAATTTGCTATTGTTAACATTTAAGACGATTTTATCTTGACAGAATGTTTCTATATCCGATTTATTATTTGCTCTATTGAAGCGCCATTAGGGAATTGTCTATTATAATCACAAACTGTCCAAGAACTCAACGACATCTCGTGGTTGGCTATTATTGAGGTTGCAAATGCCTTAATGCTAACGTGCATTAGCAATGATACTTCAATGTTTTATTTTTATTTCTTCTAATATCTTCGTATAATAGACATTTTATAAAATATTTACAGCAGAGATGTTATTAAGAGGATACGTGCAAAGAATTTATAGTTATTTAATAATTATTATTATTATATGTACGCGACTTAATAGCCTATAATTTCAGACAAAATACTCATATAATATTTCTTAAAACTCACAAATATGAGTCAAAAAATCGGAATGTATATAAAATTTGAACCGAATGAACGGTGAATAGCGATATACCTGAATATTGTTTTTATAAGAAAAACTTTACTGTCGTTTCTATTCCTAGCTACCGCTAGCCGGCCGCCTCAGAAGATAACTTAGATTATATTTACTTTATATAATATTATTTACACTAGCGACCCGCCCCGGGTTCGCACGGGTAAATTCTCCATACAAACGTCCATCCCCTAAAATAAATACATAAATATGCGCTCACGCCCGTAACCCAGAGGGGTAGGCAGAGATCATGGATTTCCGTTTGATATGATCGCGGCACACCTTCTACTTCTACATTCATACATCTACGCATACATGCTCGTTGTTTATGGGTGCTCCTTATATCGCCCTTTTTTAGTAAGCCACTAATCTGATCGATATAAGTTCTCCTAGGGCGTCCCCTACCAACAGTGCCAATCACTTTTGCAACATAAATTTGTTTCGTTATTCTCTCTTCATTCATCCTTTCCACATGCCCGAACCGCCGAAGCATACCTTTCTCTTGTTCATCTTTATATATATATTTCTTGTGTGCGTGTGTATGTCACTGAACTCCTCCTAGACGGCTGGACCTGGATTTTTTTTGTGTGAGTTCAAGGGGATTCGAGGATGGTTTATATATTGTGTTTATTTATTATGTGGAAAATAACAAAGGAGTGCGTGCGAAGCCGCGGGCAACTGCTAGTTTTTATATATATTAAAACGCTGATGTAAGTCAATCTCCATGTTTACATAAAAGGTATGAGTAGAATCAATTACGGCACACACACCCGATGTGCTAAAGGTCTATTTGTCATTTTACAAATTGAATCATTAAATTACCGTAGTGAAGTATAAGATAAGGATTTTAATGTAAAACCTCCATAGGAGCATGCTCGCAGTGTTCCAAATAGTTCCCGGCGAGAGGTGCAAAGTCTATTAATCAAACAATAGGCATTCCGTGAAACAGTGTGTCGACGAGATGCTCGATAAGGGTCCGGTAGCCGCGCGGTACAAACGACTCTCCGCTCGCGCCGCGCACTGACTCACGCCCCGCAACCATTACCTTTGTACTCCAATGCTTCTGAATAATTGAACAAGTTATTTATAAGTTTCCTCTTTAGAAACGAATCGTGTGCGCGATCGTAGCCGGATGCTGCCACCCTTCGGAGGGCATGCCTTCACAAAGGCATTTAGTCTATTTAAAGACATTCCGGTCGACGCTCAGCGGCGCGGGTGCCCCGGCCTCCTCGCACGTGCGTCGAGTGTCCTGAGCTCGCCGACCTGTCAATTACTGTCACCCTCACCTATCGCGGCGCACCACGTCGCGACTGATGGCTGAACCCGTCGACGTTTCTCTCGAGCGACGTCGAAAGTCGCTTTGTATTGCTACAGATTGTGTCACTAATTTACCACTGATTGTGGGTGACTTGAATCTATATCCTCTCTATACTTAAAGCTCCCTATTATGGAGTCTAACGAAAACGAAATAAAAAGTTGCATATCTTAAGAATAAGTTTCGCCATAATCTCGTGCCAGTAAAATAATAATTCTTCGAAGGAAGAAGACTTATCAACAATCATGACAAGATATATAACCATAAGGCGAAAACAATGGTCATCGATTATAATGGGCAGTGATGCGTAAATTATTGCGTTCGCATGAGACAAGCGCGGGCGCGGCGCCGCCGACCGCGGAGGCTAATGGCGCGAGCCTGCTTACACTCCAGAACATGTCCTTCGATCACGTATCACTGGGACAATCAGTACGTTTCACTACACGTCTTGTGACACACACCTAAACAGTCATACGGTAAGTTTCTCTATGTGTAATGTAACATAGTTAAGAAAATTGGAAAATAACACATAAATAATCATCATCAATCACGGTTTACATCATCACCATATTGCAGTGTGTGCTAGTACTTTCTGTTAAGACTGCTACCAGATATACAGGGGAAATAATGTTCGTTTTATAAGCCGATCCGATATAATCAGTAAACAAGAACAAACATTACCAGTCGTAATTACCAGACTTGAGTATTGTTTCCGGCGCGGGCGCGCATGACTAGCAAGCCGTCGCGGAGCTCCGATGGTAATGTGAACCCCCAATCTCTCCGCCGATTTCCGTCTCGACCCCTCACCTGCCCGCCGTTTCCCGAGCGTGCCGCGCACTCCTCTCACAGCGCCTCTCTCACGCACCACATTCCGGTGACAACCCTCCCATTCGTCAAGCGGAGCAATGACCTCAATAAGCACGCTCCCCTCATGAATTTCAAAATATCGGAACCACATGTTCCTGACCTTCCTTTATATTTTTCTGGATGTATCGACAAATGGCTTTCGCTTCCTATTTGAATTACTGATGGCTTCTGTGTGAGTTAATACAATACATTAGGCACATACTTATTTTTACTTTTGTAAGTTTTGTTATATGACAAGTACGAAGATCAATTAAATTGAAACGATACCAGGCCTACGACTTCGTATTACGTTAATAAAAATAAATACACTTGTATTACGTTCACGACGTTTTATGTTCATCTGTGTTTGTTTTTGACGTGAAAATTCAATTCGAAGAATAAATATTAACTGTAATTTTATTCAAAAAAGTGATTTGATTTAGTCAAGCCATCATTTCAATTCACTTATTCGTTATGAAAAAATCATGATTCACTTCTTTAGACCATTATTTTGATGTACTATTTTTTATATATTTATTTAACTTTTACTATAGTTACTTTTGCCTATTAATAATGAATAGAAATATTAGTGTTAGTAAAAAGTTCTACTTTTTTAATTCATTACGGGCCTTGTTACGACTAACAATAAACAATCAAGTCATGCGCGATGAAGTCGATAAACTAAGACGAAGAGAGGCACAAACAATAGAAACTGATCTAATTATTTAACCGACGAAGTAACAATAAGTTATTCGATTCTAAGAATTCGCTGACATCGCTTCCGGCATCGATTACGTAAGTAAATCAATCGAGTTCAAATATCGCACAGGCCATCTCATTTTGTAGTCGAGACACTTGCATAATTGGACCGATTTGCACAGAGCGGCCGCATTAGCCATCGAGTTAGGAGAGTAAGCCGTTGCGCAAACAAACAATAATCGATGCTTTGCCGATGAAACAGTGAAATCGATGTTCCGCGGCCGGGTTACCGCATCGCTTGTTCTATATTTAATGGTTAGATTGATCCCTTATAATGAGAACTTCCATTAATTCGATTGCAACATTATTTATGTAACTGGGTGTTTTAGGTAACGACGGCACTGTACCATAATGAACAAGTGCTTTCTAAATTCAGTGTACAACAAGTAAAAAAACCGCCAAACACGTAACGTTCTCTAACATAAACCTACAACTTGAACAAAAAACAAAGACTATTAATATTAAGATTAAAAGACAAAATAATATGTCTGTCCATCAATAAGTAGGTCACATGCTGTCGGAGAGACTTAGCCTAGTTATTGAGTGCTTTGCTTCCAATTCTGGAGATAGCGTATCGAATTTCAAATATGAATAATTTGTCTAAACAATTAGATACCTCTTATTTCACCACTTAAGCACAGATGATCTCAGCACCTGTCACGTGGGACAGTAATGGAATATTTAATGGCTCATTTCTACCAGCCAATTGGA
This sequence comes from Papilio glaucus, assembly GCA_000931545.1. Lineage (NCBI taxonomy): Eukaryota > Metazoa > Arthropoda > Insecta > Lepidoptera > Papilionidae > Papilio > Papilio glaucus. The sequence goes on along the minus strand of JWHW01029585.1, from coordinate 15,606 downwards.
ATCATACAATCAACTACATGGCAATCAAAGCAATGGCACACCAGCATACAAAACATTATTAATTGGGTCAACAACTTTAAAAAAAATATCATTGCGGCACTTTTGTTCGGATTTATATGTTTAGCTTTAACTTATAGGAACATTCAATTTATTTATGGCAATATTGGTGTGGTGGCCCAATGGTTTTGGCCCCGGCTTATGTACTGTAGGTCGCGGGTTCGAATCCAGGCAGGGTCTTTAATTTGTGTAATTTATTTCATCACCACTGCTTCAAAAACGGTGAAGAAAAACATCGTGAGAAAACCGGCATGTCTTAGAACACCAAATTCGAAGACATGTGACATCCACCAACCCGCACTGGGCTAGCGTGGTGGATAACGTCCCCTTCCCTCTCTCGGAGAGGAGGCCTGTGTGTCCCTGCAGTGGGGTAACATACTAAAAAAGGCTGATGTACATCTCTATCATGCATAACTACGTACAAACATTTATCTAGTCGGCAATTTAGCTGTGCTCATGGCGTTCTATATGATCTTGAGTACTACACTAGCATGGGCGACGTCGCATTGATTTAATCAAACCGCACAGGTCGGTGCGGTAACGGGCCGGCCATAATTTCTCGCGGGCTAGCAGCGACACGCACATGCAAAGCCCAGCTATTCGCATGTCATATTCAATCACATCAGTACGCCACTGGCCGCTTGTTCCTAATATGCGATTAGGAGTAATTAGATCAATACCCAGACAAGGTAATTAATTTTCTACGCAAACAAGTTCAGAATGAAAGGGTAATTATTTTATAGTTGATTTGCTTTATCTTGCCTCATCGCGTCTACATGCCTAATGAATTGTAACGTCGTACGTCACTGTAAAAATGCTTTGTAATATTAAGTGATTATTTATTCGGATCTAACTTTTTCAAACGTTAGCAAGTAAATGTAAGTATATTTATAACTTTGTCTTGGTTAAGCTTGTAATCTTTTACATCACATTGTAAAAATATTTAGGCTTATAGCTATTACCAGAATAACAATGAACCATCTTTTTCATTCGTCTTAAATATGCTCAGGGATAAAGTGAGCTGAAAAGATTTATAAATTCCTTAACCCAGGTAGGTCTGAGTAGAATTTTTATAGCCTTGAATTCATTCCTATTCCCTTCTCTTTCCATTGCCCTCTTCTTCTTTTTATCTTCTTTTCCTCGCCATTTTCTTAAAACTTAAAAGGCTGACAACACATCGGTAACTCTTGTTATTCTTGCTTGTTCATGTTGGGGTCATCCGTTTGCTTGTTAGAGTCACCCGTATATAATGTATAATGGACATGTTTACCTTAAATAGTCTAATAAAAAAGCCAGCGACAGCATATATCTATCTTTTAAGTGTAAGCCATTATCGCCAAAATAGTGAACTCTATATTAATTATAGGGAACGAACTTTGCCGGGCCAGATAGTATTTAATATGCTTAAAAGGATAACTACACTTTAAATATTTATAGAAGCATCTAATGATAAAGAATTTGGCATCCGTACACAGTAGGTATTCTAAGAGCGCTACATCGTGTAAAGATCGGGAGCGTTTCGTGATCACTGCTCGTTATCCTCCAGCGAGCTAACTGAACAATTGCGAAACAATTTGCGCAAAATGTATATTAGCTCTGCATTTGGGATGTGTACGCTGCGAGGTCGGTACCTGCGGCGTGCAGCGCGGGCGACAGTCGGCCACCCAGCGCGTCTCATCCAACAAAGGCGCGCCCGTGAACCCATTCACGCGATCGCCGGGCCAACTCCAATAAGTTAACCGCATTCCCTGGCCGGTAGAGCACCACTGTCCGACACTGCGCCATCTAACTCAGTGTACATGGACACCGGACCCACTGCTGGCTCTACATTCACGAGCATCCAGCTTAATTTAACACTGTAACTTAAAGACGCCGAGATAACAAAATGAAGCCCTTATAATCGCTACACGCGAGCCTCCGTAACATATACAAGAAATTTATGTGACGGCTGTCCGCATGGGGACGGTAAAACACGGCGCGGCTAATTCAACAGCGTCTCGACTACGTGATGTGGAGCATTATACATGACAAGGAGGTAACAAGTGCTACAGAACATTTTCTTGTAATTCATATAATTTAAAATTCTGTATATGAATACGAATCTAGAGAATACTTTAACGATATTAAAATAAAACTTTAACACATGCAAGCGAACAAACACACACATACGTACAGCACACAACACGCACACACTTATACACACTAAACTTAGCAACATAAAGACTTAGTAGAGGAAGAACTGTCTCCCGAGACACAGGTCCTACGGTTATGTTTACTTAATTAAGGAGACAGAGGCCTATACAATTATAAATGATTTTGAACTTTTGTCCACCTTTATTAAAGGTTCTTTTATTTATTTATTTTACTTATTTTTAAAAAGCATAGTGTCGTTACCAAAATAAACTGGATTCGAGACGAAGAAGACTTACTTTTTATGATTTAACGTATCAAGTGTGGTTGGTCACTTTAGTGCATATCAAAATAACAGTGGGCTTAGGTTATTGTGTGTAACGTTAAAGTCATAGATGTGTACATTATTAAACACCCGCTCGGTTATTAAATGTTTTCTTGTTTAAATCAATCGTCTTATTTTTGGATCATCAATTATTTTGTGAGTACTTTACGCTTAGCAGTTCTTAATAATATATTATAAACTACAACTATTAGAGAGTAGGTTGGACTGTAAAGTATCTTTTTTTACTATCCGGTATTTGTTGATTCAATTGAAGGCATTTTGACAGTCAAATGATTATTAAAGCCTAGGGCACCGGTATGAATCAGCAATAATATACAACTCAGTTGTAAACTTAAACTATTTTGAATTGTTACGTTGAAGCAGCATGGCGCTTTGTCTGAGAAATAAACTATACAAAGATAATTTCTGTTGTCTTTATACTCATAGGCAACCGGTACTATGAGTCAGACGTGATTGTTTAATTCAGTCGTACCGAGCGTGTCGCGGGCGCGCGCATGCGCCCGGTCACAACTCACAACAACTCATTTCGTTTCTAATTCCTTCGACGAAATTAGTGAATTACGCTTGGACTTGGAAACAAATGAAATTGGGAGACGATACAAATAAATGAAACTGCCTTTAAATTCAAAAGGTTTTTAAATACAGTGAAATGCTTGCTAATTCATTACAAAAAGTGCGCACACGTTTCATCCTCTGGAGAAAGACGATTATTGATATCAATTTACCAGGACCTTGATGCTTTCGCGTCTTCTAATACATTTTTAATTACTATTCATACTGCACTGTCTACTTTTCCGACTAAAGTACCTAGTACGTACTTTGCCGTTTAACGTTAACGAAAATATATGTACACTGCATAAATATCATTTTACATTTTTTCTTAATTTCCAACCTTTCTACAGTCCTAAAACTCAAAACCGATTTAATTACGCCAAATATCAAACACTTAAGAATGAAGAAGATTTAAAATATTTTCAAATGAAGAGCGTATTAATGTTCTCACGCATAACGTTCCATTCTAAGCATAACCCAACTCGCTGTAATTGAAAAGCGACGAATTCAAAAGAGGCGACTGCGCGTCACCTAAACTAGTAGATAATCGCGGGACCTGTTGCGTTGCGCGCTCCTTTCATGGAATATTCTTCTTGTTATAGAGAGCACACGACACAATGCGGGTTTATCTGGACGCATTATGAGGAGCATCTCCGCTCCCAGATGGCGCGATAGTACCCGTCGCCGAGGAACAAAAGTGTACGCCGAGGCGCGTCGCATCACGAGGCGGCGCGACCGAGGCGAGGCGCGGGCGGCCGCGTAAGGTGATCTCGAACTAACCTGACCTTTGTGCCCCGCAACCGACCGCTGTCGATCCTCTTTGTCTACATACCCGCTTGTCACCGACCGCTCCACTACAAATTTTGTTCTTTCTCCGAAAGAAAGTGGGCAGAGATATCGACGTAAGCATTGTTCCCTTTCGAGTTAATTCAATATAATGCTGCTGTCTATCGAACGCCATTTTTATTTAGCATTAGAATGGGCCTCATTGTGCTCGTTGTGAACGCTTCACGTCGAGCAGGTGTGTCTTCAGCGCTTTCATCTTTTTAGACTACGATGCTTTTTGTTACCATCATTTCTTATTTTTTTATTAAAAACAAACATTTATAATAAAACGTATAATAAAGACGTTTGGTCTTGTCATGAAGTGAAGTGGACAGAAAAAAGGTAATCAATCAATTAGATCTCAACATATTAGATGTCTGAATATGAAGTATTTTGTTGTGTTACACCAGATATTGTAGAGCTCCTGTTTTCAGAGGGAGAGCTCCAAATTTGATAGGCCTCAAGGATACCTCAAAGAGAAGCCTGTGTACTAGCTTTTCGTGGTCTCGGCGTAATGAAAAAAAAAACAAACAGCGCCGGAATTGGTTTTGTAATGTCGTCTAAAGCATCGACACAGGATTAATAATCAGATGGAGTTCAAATACTTGTCTCGAGGTCGTATAAAACCCGATTTTGGCTTGTGATGATTTAGTAAAACTAAGTAATATCTAATATATGTTCTTGACGTTGAATCTAAAGTATTTTAGTCACAGCACCAGATCCATTTCATAAATGTAATATGCAATCGGTATTTAAGACGTCCACCTATTACATAATTGTTAAAAACGTTAAGACATTCATCGCCTCGGAGAATATATCGCACCTAATAACAACAAACTTGTAAATCGAGAACATACTATTAACACATCAATAGGATAGAAAGCGTTTCGTTGGCGATGATTGTAAGGGAGTTAGTGTGTTACTGTGAACAATAAAAGTTATAAAATTCCTCTCTAGATTATCATACATTTGGTCACCCGTTTCAAATGAGCGATGAAGAGCGGAGATGTGTCATCGAAAATCACTATAGCGAGCGACATGTTTGTCAAATGTAAGACTTTGTGAGGCCGTGAGATCGGTGCAGTAATTCGTGGACGCGCATCCGAATAAAGGCTTATTAACTTCATTCATATGCTTATGAGGCGAGGCTTTACAATCTAAGAGCACATCGATGCATTATATATCTATATGTTTATGTTATTGTTATGATTATATACTATGAATTGAATTCTACTGCGCCCGTGTCGCTTTGGTAATCTTAAACAAAAGTTTTACTTCACCTATAACTTTTTCAACTGTAAAAAACAGTTGCAATACATTTATATAGACCTTAAAATAAATACATAACAAGTATGTGGAATATAATACCGATCGATCAAAGGCTTGTGCCCCTCGAATCAGAATTGTCAGTGAACAGCCCATGTCTAGCTCTCGAAACGGGGTTCTCGAGGAAGTCCTCGAGCTTTTTACTTTTAAAGATTAAGATTATTAGATTTAAGTTTCGTTAAACGCCGTCTGCGCTCTGCTACCTCATGCCCGATGTTGATGAAGACGCCGCCTCGAGGCAATCAGTTGCTAGACAATCATTAAAAAACCATCCCAACCATCATCATATATCTTTGTATCTCAGATACACATCAATATGTACATAAGTATTTCATAGATACCACAAATATTTACATACTTCCACTTTTGTTCCTCTGTCAAAATGAACACCCATTGGATTAACATAAGAAGTGAAAGTTTTAGAAAATGTATGAAACCTTCTTAATTATATTTTTTTATTATTACTGGCCACGCTAACGCTATTACGTTAAAACTATAGCGATCATTTATTAAAAGCAGGTAATAATCGTATCGAAGTGGGCAAAACAGATGACGGTTTTAGCCACCGGCTACTGAGACAGGTCGGGCCAGACAGATGGACCAATTTCGGACGGTGTCACCTAGTTTATCCTTCCCGTTAACGATTAATAACGGAGCTAGGGAGGTGGTCAGCTGGCGTACTTTTTGTAGCGCACCGTTGATCTGTTGGTCGGCAGCTTGGGTAGTTTTTGACTCCCATATGTCCCTCGGTCTACACGAACCACCCTACAATGGAATATATGTACTATTATTGATTTCAAAGATACCTTTATTAACTGATCGAATCGTAAACTATAACTTGCAATTAAAAAGGTCGTAAAAGTAACATAAAACAAAAAGTCCAGTGTTTTGTCGGTGGTTGTCTAACTAATGTAGCCATTTTACACATTAAACATTTAACATACTAATATGGTTCTTTTACTTTCGTATGAAGATACGAAATTTGAAAAAGAAATCGCGAACATAACGGTAACCGATGCGACAACTTTTCCACGATGATTGTGATAAAGTGCTCTGTAAATATTTACATAAAACATTGTACCATTAAATTCCAAGATATTAAATATATTATTATATAGTTGAAGGTGATCGCAGCGATAACTATCGTAATCGATTATATAAATCTTTGCATAGGTTCTTAAAGAATCCACCACGTTATATAAGTTTGATTTACTTGCCTAATATTTACATCCTTTATCAAATGCAGAAAGCTAACAAATATTTCTAGGTGCGGAAGAGAAGTTGGTAAATATCATAGGCCATTCAACAAGTGTAAAAGACTCACAAAAATACATGTACATTTGCCGTGTTTCAATAATTAATACGAAAGTAGATTACTTTCGAATACTTAGGTACTTGTCGTGCGCCGATCCTGTTTGATTCCCAGCTCAAGCACCTGTATGAATAACTTGATCTCGTCCCGTCTTCTGTATGCAAAACGCAATCTTATTTGTGTGATGGATACATCTGACAACCCTCTGATTTACTTGTTAGAGCTAAACACTATAAAAAGATTAGATGTTTTAGCTCTGTTACAATGATCTGATGATACTAGGTCCGCTGCGCCTGGGTACCACGAAATATGTTGATCCGATTGCTACCAAACACAGCTGACACCGACTCCAAAAACAAATATGATTAAGAATTGATTCTTAGGTTTAATTGCGTAAAATGATTTTATACTTTTAAGTGCGTTTGTTGTTTTTGAATATAGTTTTTTTGATGTCGGTTTTGTTTTTGTTTAATTTTTTTTTTCTCGATTTTTAGTGAATCTAATTTATGTGGGAATACATGATAACAACCAACTTTCAATCAAAGAAAGATAATAAACAAAAGTACATAGTAATAAGCACATCGCTAAGCCCGGCCGTCTACTGCGCGGCTTTTGAAATTACTTCCGCGAAGTTTTTACTTACTTTGTAGTTTAAACTTTTGATATCTTCTAAACTATTCGTCAGAATGATATAGTTTAAGGGACAATTATAATCTACATTAAATTCTCTTGATAACTAACACATTTAAATGGATAAGGATTTATACCGAACACGAATATTCGCGTAGTATGTATCGAGTGCGTTTTAATTAATACTTCCTAAATTATTAAGAAAAAAATGGATATTGTGAGACAATCATAGAAGATAGATATATGTCGTCCCAGACTTTTATTTAGCTTATGTGAAGAGCTACAATTATTTCATACATCATTTTAATGTAAGTCCTATAGTTTAGACTACGTAAGCCAATAAAGTAAAATTCAACTTTGTCATATTATGCATTATTAAGAATAACTCAAAAACTACCGGTCGGATCTTGACTAAAAAATAATGGGAAAGCATTAGCTCTCAAACAAAAAAGAATCATCGAAATCAGTTCACCAAGAGCGGAGTTCTGAGGTAACAAACATAACAAAAATATACAGACGAATAGATAACCTCCTTCTTTTTGAAGTCGGTTAAAAATCATCGTCATCGTAAAATACACCAATTTCTGTAACTATAAATAAGGTGCACATAGAATTAGGTCTGATTAACTCGAACTTATAGAATTAGTGTATTCAGAAAAAAATTATGTATGAGTCGGCGCCAACTCTATCATAAAACAATACTGTAAGATTATAATAAGAAAAAGCAACAAATTTAGTACGAAATCCATTTAAAACTTAATAAACCAAGAAATAAAGTGTAGCCAGGAATTCAAAAAAGCGCAATAAATAAGATATTTGAATGAATGGTAGCGGAGACAGAGGGCCGGTACCTGCGCACAACACCGGAGCGCCGAGCGCCGAGCGCGGCGGAGGCGGCGGCGGCGACGCGCAAGGTATTACACGAATGTGTAATCAGAGAGTTTATTGATCGCGCTGAGATTAACTCCAGCTCACATTGTCTGACTTGGCACGTCTTAAATTTTCCCTTTTTGTGCCAATAACTTAAGGAATTCACGAATTAATTTTTTTCTCCGCCTTTATGAATGTCGCCGTTTATCACATCAGTGTAAGAATTATTCCTTCTTATGTTGCGGTTTCGTAACCTCTTTTCAATTTTATATAGTCGTTTTTCACGACTATCTCTTGTGCCCAAAAATAGAATATATTTATATACTTCATAAATTTATACAGTAATGAAAAAACAATAAAGAAATAATAATACTACATAACATTATCTATACATATAATAAAAATGTAACTGATCGCTGTCTGTACATGGAAGATATTTGAGAAAAACTATTATTGGGGGCCTTAATAAACACAATAAAACCCTAAACAATGATTATTAGAATTTTTGTCTGTTTGTGTGTGCGTTTGTTACCGCTAACATCTTGTGGTAAATCTTCACTTAACATTTAGTGCTTGTTTTATCTCAACAGGTTTATGACTAAAAAAGTTATATCAATTAAAAGAACCATATCAAACATTTGTTCGATAAAAATGCTATAAAATAGCTGTTCAGTTGAATAGGTTGAACTTTTAGTTATATATGTTATTAGTAACTGTAGCCGGCACCTGTATAGTATGGACTACGGTCACTGTTTAAACAATCATATGTGATTGTTAAACTGTGCTACGGTCATACTGTGTCGACCTCACATACGCGGAAAAAGAGCAGGGAGATGATGATGATGAGATTACGGTAGTATTAAGTAGGTAATATAATTTCGTCTAAGTACAATTGCAGGGCGGGTAAAATCGCGGGGCACAGCTCATCATAATAAGCAAAAGATAATTTTAAAAAATGTTGATTTTCGCTTCAAACCAATGCTTTTTATTTAAGTTTTACGTATAAAACCATTGTTGTCATTAGCTTGACCACTAAGAAGAACAGCCTGTTCTTTTTACTAAGTCTGTTGCCTATATTGAAAATGCAATATAATAACTACTTTAGACCTAGTAATACTTTTGTAAACTTTCTGTACACTACTTAAATGACTGTAATTAATATAATTGATGAGGTTGATTTTCGCTCATTTCTCCCTGATGTGAGAATAATTTATACAATCATTACACAAGAGTAGTAATAATAAGTGAATTCGATAATTGCATCAACGACCCACATATTCACACGCTTCAGACTGCAGCTGAGCGTGGCTCCCATGACTTTTTAAACAAATTATTGAAATCATCGGCGATGCCGGGAGCATGCGCAAGCGCATCCCGCACGCGCGCGACACGCGGCGGAAGTGCGCGCCACCCGCCGCCCGCCGCCCGCCGACACGCTCCTGACCTTCGCGAATGTTTGTGTATCTCCCGCTCAATGTGCCACATAAATAAACTCGACATTGGACTATCGTCACACTTCCGGCGGCGCGACTCTTCCCTCTTTATTGTTATTATCTTACACGACATAACGATATTCACGGGTAATATAATAATAACAATACATTACCTTTAAACATATGTAATGATATTAACTTCTATGTGATATCATTTCAGTGTACAGCGAACAACGATTCCTACTGTATCTATCTCGGTAGGAATAAGAGACGGGAAATCATTTATTATCATTATTTGAAATCATTGTATACAAAAAATAACGTAATTTTCTTGTAAAATAAACATTTTCTTTTTAAGATATTAAATTGTTCTGATACGGAAGCATAACCCTTCGCTTAAAGGATTCATTCGCTAATAAATATGTCTCTTATTATTGATATATTTCCTTGACGTACGGTCGCAAAGAATTGAAATTGACTACTCGCCGTCACTCAAATTCGCTCGTAACTATTTTTACCATGCTCCTCCGCTAACTGCTGATCACTTCCAGTGAGTCATCGCTTTGTAATTGACAGTCGCAAGTTTTCATCAGGACGTTGCATCGTACGTCAACTTCACTTCGCCCTTCTCTTAGTCTCATTAATGCGAGCTCATTTCGTAAGAAAAACTAAAACCCACGTCACAGCACACCTGTTGTATCACAATTGGCATTTGAATGTTTGCTCGGCGTCCTGCATTCGCCGGTCGTCTTTCATCGTATTTTTATTGCGGCACAGTCTATAAAGATAGCCGTACTTGTTGTTATGATACAGATCGCATCATGATCTCGTGCTTAGACTTTGTTGCTAAACCGACACGTTTATGGAATTGTAACAAGGAAAATTATTCAGATTCATATTTTATTGAGAATTAATTTCATTGTAAACGCAAAATGTAGCTTAAAAGAATCGTTGTAAGGCTTTAGTGGTTTGGTCACAGTGGTAGAGTCCGCAACAACATCTGTTGCTCGAATGGGCCGACTCGACCGGTGAAATACCACGAGCTCACAGAAGATAGGCGTGAAGTAGAAGTACTCTGCGTTTCGTCAGATGAGTGCGGTGCCGGAGGCCTAATTTCAGTCCTCTTGCCCTTCTCACCCTTTCCTCATAAGGATAGGATAGGAACGAAAAGCGAATTGGACAAGGGCGATTGGAAAAGGAAATATCCTTATTTCTGTCTACGCTATAAGCATCCGCAGCAAACAAATGAGTCGCAAATGCGTTGCCTACCTCTAATGGACACAGGAGGGGATAGACTAGAAAATAGATATTTCCGTCTCCCAATCTTTCGCTCCCCATCTACGTCTCACCATCGTTCTAATCCAATCTTCTTCTTCTTGAAAGGACTGAAATTAGGCCTCCGGCACCTCACTCTTTTCCGGCCAGGCACACCTCGTGCTAGAACGTTTTAACCGGTAATCTCAGCGTACCCCTCTGGGTTACGGGCGTGAGCTTATTCATTTATTAATTAATTAATTCTTTTCGTGTTATTGATGATGACACCTTTACCGCTTCAATACCTTTACACGGGTGGTATTGGATGGTGATTTGTTAGTATGTCATGAATCTGGTTGGTCGGGGTAAAAAATTGTCCAATAAATTCATCTAGGAACTGTCGTATTTGCCCATCATGAGCAGACTTTTATTTATTATTTCTATTATATTTATATACATGCGTCATTATATTTTCCATTTTACTAAGTATTTTGTGACCAAAGACGCTAAATAAAACAGACAGTAACCGAGTGCTCTTCGGATATAATCTCGGATAATAAAATGACATCCGCTATGAAATATTAAAGGAGTTATATTTTTTTTCGAGCTTAACACCTATCACGTATTTGCATAGGTAGTGTTGACAAGGCCAGCCGGCTAGATAACGGGGGCAGGTTGAGGCTTATCTCCGCGAGGATGTTCGCGTCGCTCGGACGTGCGCTATCGGACCGCCTCGGTATCTCAGCCCCGATCATCGCGGCGATATCGGTCACCGCGTGAGTGTGCCGCGGACACATAATGCAAGCTAGCCACTATTGTGCCGGATTTTGATTGTATTCATTTACTGCAGCTTTTCAATTTCAATTCTGAGTCTTTGAACACGTATCATTATTTATTGTGTATAACTATGTGTTTATTGTAATAACTTCATTTTCCGGTGTATGTGTATACACAAGATATATCAAAACATTTGTTTTTACATAGAATAACTTGCGGTTATGTTATTCTAGTGCGGGAGATAGAAATAGAGGGCTCAATTCGCGCTTTTGATTTCAAAAGATCTTGTCGAATATAAATCCAACGCAGGATCGGCAGCGTAACAATCCTAGGCCTCTTGATTATGGGGTTCAAATTAAATTAAATGTATATTAAGAGTAGCATTAATATACTGACCACATACAATGTATGTAGCACAATGTGCTAAGTGTATTTTAAAGTTTCAAATGACAATTGTTAAAAAAAATTTCGTTACAAATTCATGATCTCATTTAGGACGTCTAAAAACGTGCTGACTTTATTTGGCCGAAACAAACTAGCAATTTTTGAATCAGCAACCCGGCGCCGCAAATTAAGCAATAAGTTGGTACCAATTGCAAAATTCTGAGCATTTCGGAATTACGGTTGACACGTAACTTTTAGTCTATAGTTCTTTGACCTCTGGAATCATATATTTTTTTCTTAATAATGAATGAGATCTATGGCTTTGTCTCTTTAGATGTATCATCACGTTTTCAGTGCTGTGGAGATAATGCTTGCTGGTCACGTTGCGTGTGTTGAAAACATTTCAGTTTTATTGCCAATGTCAACAATTAGTTTAGACAAAACAAATAACATCTATCACTAAGCAAAATCATCTCCTCATTATTTGTACCTACTCATACAGAAAATGCTCATGTACCTAGTTCAATTAGCTCGTTATCCATTTAATATATTGTTGAGATGCAACCGTTTGCAGTAATAACTGGTTAAATCAAAGACTTGATTTAACCAGTTATTGCTGCAAACGGATATAGACGAAAGCAATCACGAACCATAATATGTCCTCATGAAATTGCAATGGATGAATGGATGGAACCCAATAATAAATTAATGACGATTAATTAATAACCGTTTTAGATGATATCCTCATGTGGCGATCGTCCCTTGGTGTTTCACTCGATACGTAAAAACAACAAAATAAATCCATATGCCGTATATTATGCGAACGAGTTGTTTTTACACTTGGAAAGAAACGTAAAGATTGCACTAACAAACTCCTTTTAACTTGAATCCCACAGTACAATTGTTCGTTCGTAAGTCTCGAACAATAACCTGTTGGAGAGCGTTGTCAGATTTTTTTCCTCCAATATCTTCGTTCGTTCGTATTCAAAAAGCCTAATGGAATTTCGCATTACGCAATTCGTGGTATTGTAGGGAGCGGAATGTGGATAAAATCAACGGCGCACTAAATCACACATAC
>JWHW01029560.1:24195-44624 GCA_000931545.1 Papilio glaucus | reverse complement strand
CAACAAACACTAAATGTTAAGTGAAGCTTACCACAATACATTAGTGAAAACTGCACACAAATCGGTTAAGCCGTTTCTGAGATTATCGGTAACAAATGCGCAGACAAACAGACAATATTAATTGTTTTAGGTTTTATTGCGTTTACGAGGGCCCCAAGAATAGTTTTTCCCAAATATCATCCATGTACAGACAGCGATCAGTTACATTTTTATTATATGTACAGATTACAATCGTCTCATCGTCAATATTAGTGTCATAAATTAATATTTAGTTTGGTTAGGCTTCGCGCCGCTTGTCATTGATTCGATTCAGAGCTGAGAAGAACAAAATAAAATGTTTTTCTAATTGTAATCTCAGTTGAAAATGACGAATGGGCGATTTTGAACCTAACCTAAATAACTGAAAAGTTTGCGTGTTTCAATCATAAAACACGGTAAACATTTGCAACAAATCACAGTATCGACCTGCGTGAAGGAAGCGCAGGTTATCGCGGAATGAGAGACGAGGCTATCTGCATTTCGTGCTTCCATGCGCCACCCTCAACCCCCATCCCAACTCTTGAACTTCACCCGTGGGTGGCGTCCACTTGTTGAAGCAGCGAGGGATAAAATATAATCAACTTGTAAAGTCGCTTTATCACAAAATCATATTATTCAATTAATAATCTAATATTTGCATAGTGTTTTTTTGTCTTCTCAAAGTTACAACACGATAAAGTGTTAATTTTTTTTTAAATATATTTCATGGAAGCAGCCATCTCTATCCGGGAGCGCTGATTGAAACTAGACACAGTACAAATGTATAACGAGCGTATAGTGTAGCTGTCGGGACGGGAGGGTTAGGGGAATCGGGAGTCGGGAGCCGGGAGCGGGGAGGCGGCCGGTGCAGCTGCAGCGCGCATGTTATTGCGCTATTGATTTGATTGAAGACCGACCGGACGTGAGGTCGTCCAGGTAACTTTACATTGAAATTATTGCACACTAGCTGTGCCCCGCGGTTTCACCCGCCCTCCAATTTTACTTAAAATAAATGTTTCCTACTTAATACTACCGTAACCTCATCATCATCTTCCTGCCCTGTTCCTGTGGGGTCGACACAGTATGGCCGTAGCACAGTTAAATTGATATAACTTTTTATTTATAAATCGATTAAGGTAAAACAAACACTAAATGTTAAGTTAAGCTTACCACAATACATTAGTGAAAACCGTACCCAAATCGGTTAAACCGTTTCTGAGATTATCGGTAACAAATGCACAGACAAACAGACAAAAATTCTAATTATCATTGTTTTGGGTTTTTTTGCGTTTACGAAGGCCTAGAATAGTTTTTTCCCAAATATCATCCATGTACAGACAGCGATCAGTTACATTTTTATTATATGTATAGATTACAATCATCTCATCGTCAATATTAGTGTCATAAATTAATATTTAGTTTGATTAGGCTTCGCGCCGCTTGTCATTGATTCGATTCAGAGCTGAGAAGAACAAAATAAGATGTTTTTCTAATTGTAATCTCAGTTGAAAATGACGAATGGGCGATTTTGAACTTAACCTAAATAACTGAAAAGTTTTCGTGTATCAATCATAAAACACGGTAAACATTTGCAACAAATCACAGTATCGACCTGCGTGAAGGAAGCGCAGGTTATCGCTGAATGAGAGACGAGGCTATCTGCATTTCGTGCTTCCATGCGCCACCCTCAACCCCCATCCCAACTCTTGAACTTCAGCCGTGGGTGGCGTCCACTTGTTGAAGCAGCGAGGGGTGAAATATAATCAACTTGTAAGCTCGCTTTATTACAAAATCAAATTATTCAGTTAACAACCACACTTATTTTTATTTTGAGAAGCGTAAAGTCTAATTCTGGTTCACTTTCCATTCCCTCTCTTTTCTCATAAGAAAAGGATGAAAAGGGGAAGATGATTTTATAGGTGGACAACGCATCTGCGACTCATTGGCTTTTGCGTATGCCGTATGTAAACAAAACTATATTCAAAAACAACAAATGCACTAAAAAGTATAAAATAATTTTACGCAATTAAACATAAGAATCAATCCATTCTTAATCATATTTATTTTTGGAGTCGGTGTCAGCGTCATCCAAGGAAATACCAATATACGAGGATACCTTAAGAAACCCATTTTACAGATTAACATTATACTACACTAGTGGGACACTAGTCTTCGCATGGGTACCACTAATTATTTTGATCCGATCGCTAACACAGGAACACCCGCTGTGCCAATCTGAACAATCTCTCTAAATTTCATCGAAATCAGTCCAGCCGTTTCGGAGTCGATAGATCTATAGGGAACATACAGACATCGCCTTTTATACATATACTATATGAAAATCAGACTCAACTGTTCCCCTCCTACCCTCTCACCAGGAACTCGCGTCGACAGTGCCTCTTAGTTACAGACATACCTTGGCTGACACCGACTCCAAAAATAAATATGATTAAGATTTGATTCTTATGTTTAATTGAGTAAAATTATTTTGCACTTTTTAGTGCATTTATTGTTTTTGAATATAGTTTTTTTGAAGTCGGTTTTGTTTTTGTTTATTTCTCGATTTTTAGTGAATCTAAAGTTTGTTAACTGATTTCGTTTGTCAGGATATGTTAGTTACTAAACGCGCTGCTCACATGAGACAGCGTCGTTCAATGAGACAAACGAAGGTAGGACGGAATGCCTATCTAAAATTAGGAAATCTACTTCCAGGGTCATTTCAAAACAGACTAGGGAAGAACGCTAAAATAGGCTTCCGAAAATTCGGGTACACGAAAAAAGTTCGTCTTCGGTCTTGGATCCTATACCAGAATCATTTATGTAACGAGACGGAGAAGCATCGTGCCCACCGTATCGGCTTGATACAACGTCGTTTCAACGCAAAACGAGAACACCGTGAATTTAAATTCAATCGAATACGCTTTATTAAGAGTAACTCTAAAACAACTGATTAGGTCTTGATCAATTTTCTCTGGGAATACATGATAACAACCAACTTTCAATCAAAGAAAGATAATAAACAAAAGTACATAGTAATAAACACATCGCTAAGCCCGGCCGTCTACTGCGCGGCTTTTGAAATCACTTGCGCGAAGTTTTTACTTACTTTGTAGTTTAAACTTTTGATATCTTCTAAACTACCTGTCTTAACGTTGTAGTGTAAACGACAATTATAATCTATATTTCATACTCTAGATTATAAACATATTTATTTGGTTAAAGATTACTAGTGAATACGAAAAAATATCGTCTCAAATAGCGTATTACTTTTAATTGATGACAGAAACAAGTAGTTATTGTGAGCTTTTATTTAGCATTTTTAAAGATCTACAATTCTTTCATACTTCATTTGTACGTCCTATAGTCCTACGTAAGCAAAGAAAGCAAAACTCAACTTTGTCATATTATGCATTATTAAGGATAACTCTAAAACTACTGGTCGGATCTTAACTTCAAAAAAATGGGACCACATGGCGAGCACTAGCTGTCGAACAAAATAAGAATCATCAAAATCCATTCACACGGAGTTCTGAGGTAATGAACATACAGACGAATTGATAACCTCTTCCTTTTTGAAGTCCAGTCCCAAATGTAACTTCGCATCGCAAATTCGCAAACTTAAATAGAATATAGATTGGATATTAATGATAGATAAATTCCATACATTTATCAGCTTAGTTACCGTGTCTTACAACAACACAATTAGGAGCTCTATAGCAAGAACGAATTGGCACTGTTTCAATATTTAGTACATAACGATATAATAATAAGTAGCGGTAAATTATGTAGCAAATTTATGTAGCAAAAGTGAGTGGCAGTGTTGGTAGGGGACGCCCTAGGAGAACTTATATCGATCAGATTAGTGGCTTACTAAAAAAGGGCGATATAAGGAGCACTCATAACCGACGAGCATGTATGCGCAGATGTATGAGTGTAGAAGAAGCGAGAGAGGTGTGCCAGGATCGCGCCAAATGGAAATCCATGATCTCTGCCTACCCCTCTGGGTTACGGGCGTGAGCGCATATTTATTTATATTTATTTATTAGCGGTAAAGTGTAGAAGTAAAACAATCTTTTGGGACCACTACAATACTTCGTATACAAATCATACTACCACCATCTCTGTTCACTTTCAAGTGTAACATGTCACCAAATAACATAAGCTAGAGTATACCTTAATTTATAAATAAAAATTTAGACCAATACAAAATGAAATGAATTTATGCAGTTAAGATATTTAAACGAATAACCATTACTTACGAAATAAGGGCAACCTTTACTGTAGGTTTGGCACGTGACTGGATTATGTTTCAACCTTAATGGTTAAAATAAATATACTGCAAAATATACTACTCGTAGTAGTTTATTTATTTTATTATTTTTATTTATTCGATTATAACAGTTTTAGTGAGTGCAACATAATTGTTAGGAACAGTTGAATGAGCGAATTCGAACCCGTGGTCTTATGTGTCGCACAATACCCCAAGCCAGGGTTTCCTAAGTAGATGGAAATCTCATCAGGATTCCGCGCAGAACATTTATAAGTTCAATTGTTTTAAGTTTTCAAATAATTAAACAGTTCACTTTCGGAATATTAAATAACACGTTGAGAAAATTCAATCATATAACTTAAGAACTATTTCACGCCCGTAACCCAGAGGGGTAGGCAGAGATCATAGATTTCCATTTCATTCCGATCCTGGCACACCTCTCTCGCTTCTTCTACATTCATACATCTACGCACACATGCTCGTCGGTTATGGGTGCTCCTTATGTCGCACTTCTTTAATATGGCACTAATCTGATCTATATTAGTTCTCCTAAGAACTCTTTTCTACATTATTTATAAATTTTATAATTCAATTTAACTCGAGCCCAGTAGAAAAATTTTCATCTAAAAAAAAACCTGTTAGAATGTTCATTTTATTAAGTGTACTTACTGTAGGTCAAACGGTAATCTAAGTGGGGTTTCAAAGGTTATACATTAAACTGTCATGGTGAATAAAATTTTGTCACAGCAAAATTGATTACGATCTAATAATCTGCTGATCTTACCGTGGGTTTCCACTGGCGTATAAACTTATCACGATACAAGGTTTGCTTCAGAAAAAAAAACTGAGAATTTTTGTGAGTGTTTTCCGCAGTGTAAGCCCACGTTAACAATCTACTATGACAGTTTCCCTACTACTGAGAATTATTACACTAAAATAGTCCACAAAAGTTTAGCAAAGGTTATTCCAAAAATAAAAACACCTACGGCCACAATACTCGCCTACAGATCATTCGCGTTACTTTATAGCTGTGAAGTACATATATTATATTGAACTCTTAAAACATTGTAGGTAAATATTTATCTTCAATAGTCAAACAATGCAATATATACGATTTATTCTGATCTTATTATTAAATGTTATAAAACGATCTCTGCGCACAGCGATGAGCTCATCCGTTTGGTCTAAGACACGGCATAAGAAATTTATACCCTCATCTGTTATTTGATTAGGACCTAGATTATATATTAGACAATGTAGATGGATAAATCACAAACGTCTCTAGATTATAAATTGATATTTAAATTGTATTAAATTGTAAATGGTTCGTTCAATTCATTTTTTGAATCTTAATTAAATTTCAAGCCAATGTGGTGTTTACAAATTGACGATGACGTGACTATTAAATACTCGTTTGTAAAAACACGAGTCCTTCTATCGATTTCGATCGAGAGTTTGTTACGCTTTAACTCCTTGACTTAACCGATCATGAAATATTGCGGGTACAGAAAATGGGGTACATTTTATGCCGAAAATAAAACTGTCCCTGAGGGATAGAAAAATTATTCATTTGCAATATTCGGTTGTCATGGTAATGTAACGTTTTGACAATAACAACTTTTTGACACATGTTACCTATAATACGCGGGAAAATATTACAAAAAAACCCAGCGTAGAAAATAAGAAACGAATGCGTGCGAAATCGCGGGGAACAGCTACTAAATTATAGTTCAAAAACTTTATCCATTTCAACTATACATAATGAGCATACAAAATACACAAAAATAATTACAAGGAGGAAAATTTACATACATTAGTCCAAATTTCGTAGTTTTTTCCTTCTAATAAATTACGAAATAATGCTCATTAAAACACGACGGTACGTTTAGAAATTTATGGGTTATATATTTTTTTTATAGAATGCTTGTCTACGTAGTTTGCAAAAACTAGAATACACGATAGATTTAATAAAAGTACTATGTTTGTTCAATATCGCAAATCGTTTTGGGATTTCTTACAAAACGTATTCATATCCGAGCATGTTTATTTATGTATTCCATTTATGTACATGGAAAAAATAATCCGGTTTTATGTATTTCTCGAGGAAGGGGAAAATATATACAATTTCTATTTACAACATCGGTTGTGATAGTAATGTTTTGTAAAATAATAAATAAATATGCGCTCACGTCCGTAACCCAGAGGGGTAAGCAAAGATTATGGATTTCCATACATCTACGCATACATGCTCGTCGGTTACGGGTACTCCTTATATCGCCCTTCTTTAGTATTTCACTAATTTGATCGATATAAGTTCTCCTTGGACGTGCCAACGCTGCCATTCACTTTTACGACATTAATTTGTTTCGTTACTCTCTCTTCATTCACCCTTTCAACATGCCCGAACCACCGAAGCATACCTTTCTCAATTCTAGTCACAACATCCACTTTTAAGACACACTTTTCCCTTGTAACGCTATTTTTAATTCTATTATTCGACGTCACGCCCAACATACTTCTTAAGGATCACATCTCAAAGTACTACATGTTAATCCTACCAAACCCAGCTCTCACTACCATACATTAAAGTGGGGACTAGTACAGCATTGTGTACTGCCAGACGAGCCTTCATAGACACATACTTACTCCTCACTACTCTACCTATAGCCTCATTTATTTTATTTCCAGCATTCACTCGTCAATTAAACCTATAGCTACCTATACATCGAAGTATTGAATGCGGAATCAAACATAAACGTTTCCAGCACTATGTAGCATACTACATACATAGTAATATGTTAATTTATATTTTCCATCAGAAAATCGAGCGTATGTAAATAAATAAAAAAAACATCCGTCCGTAGCCTCGTCGCTGTCACCTTGAATGGGACCGATGTAATATTCGTATGTCTTATATTACACCGTATTTCGTTTATTAATTTTATATGCAAAGGATCCGGACAAAGAGCGAAAAAAAAATGGAACGAAAAAGCTTTTTTGACGTAATTAAATTAATCGTTCAAAGTTATGCTTGGTAAACTATTTATAATTTGGTTTAGAAACACTGAAATCAAATAAAACATGGAAGCATTCTTACAAAATGCTTAAACGAAAACTGTACCGTGATGGGCGGGGCTTATAAAGTGTACCGCGCGCGATTTTACTTCTTTCATGACAGCTGTCACACGTGATCAATTCACGCACCAATAATGCCATTATTACTACGTGCTGCTTAGCCAATTAGCGACGAGCGTTGACAACAGAGCCAATCATTACTTCGCGATGGTAATAGAGAACAAACTAGCTGTTTGAAGAAAACAAACGGTGTGAGCTGTTTATTTTGATTGACGTTACTCTTCTATGTTTCATTCGTTCGCTGTTTAGAAAACATCAATGAAAAAACAAGTACGGTGAAATCTATGATACGGATTAGAGTAAAGAAATTAGGTGCCCTTTAAGTGTAATCCTTACGGATAAGATGATAGTAACCAATTTGGTATAGCTTATTTTGTATAATAATAATATACTCAAAATCTGATTTCTGTATTGTATATAAATTATATGTACATTTTATAAGGTTTCTCTCGAATTATTAATTAAGAAAAGTTCTATTCAGTTAGAAATACACGACCGCAGGAAAAAAAAAGGTAAAAAATACACACGCGGTAAAAAAAGAAATAAAAAAATTAAATAATTTAGAATGTAGCTTAAGACGTTTTAACAACGTTAATATTATTTGTTACTCAGAAAAAAAAATTATAAAGCAAGCGAGCTTAAATAAATAATTTAACTACGAAGAACGCGACCTTGTCCATTTAACTTTCATAGACTTTCGCCTTCAGCGGCCTACGCCGTTTGAATTATTTATACGAGTAAATAACCAACTACTATATAACGAAGCGATCTCATATATTATGAAAGACTGTTACCTGAGCAATAAATGTCCTTTGTATAATAATAATATGCACGTCTTTAACAAAAAAATCACGTTGAGTGATTGTATTTTCTCTTGTTTTTAAAGACATTCCCATCAGGAGGCGATAGTCTGATACTTCACATAGTATAATGAAAAAAAAAATGGATAACACCAAAATAATAATATGCTGTAAAGTACTCAAATCGTTGAAAACAAAAAACGTTAAATAAACGCGATAAAATCCATAAAATTATTTTAATTTCAATACCTATTCACGTAGTATAAATTGTTTTTCGAAAATATTTTGGAACTCACGAATTTTTGCGTAAAAGGTAAGGTAATAACCCTTTGTTTACAAACTTTCCATCTTGAGTGGGAACAAACTATTCTTGGATAGAGGTAGAGCTTCAATGTCCAGGTATATTACGTAACAATTGCAAGTAATCATATAAAAAGAAAAATATTTTTTTTCTATTTTTTTATTTATTTGAGTTGTTTTAGACACTTTATAATTTCTCTACTATTCTAGCTCTACATATTAATTTATAAAATGAAACTATATAAGGTTTTAAAATTAAATGGAACTCAGTTATTAAAGATTATTTAATCAATTAAAAGAACCTTTTTGTGCTGTAAAGTTTTATCTCCTTCCTAACATAAATTATGAATTTACCTAATCTCAATCATTTTTTTAAATAAAATAGGTTTCAATATTTTTATTAGGTCCAAAATTACAACCTTAAATTAAATGTTGTCTTTTAAAGATATTTTTAAGTATTTTTATTGAACTGGTGGTCAAAATAATTGAGATTGATTTTGACCATCAATTCAAAATGATTATATAATTTATTTATCAATTAATATAGTTGTGTAGATATGTAAAAGTATCTAAACATAAATTAAATTATACAATTAATTAATAATTATAACACAATATATTTTATTTATAACTTGATTTTTTAATAAATAATTTTTAAATGTGGAAACTAAAAAAATATATCTGAGGCTTTCCAATATTTTTTTTTTTATTGAATACTAATGTATACTTGGCATTCCAATTAATTAACAGCTTAGATCTATGTACAACATGTTTATGTAATACATAGATCTAAGCTGATGAAATAATGTAGCAAACTGCTCTCAAGTAAAACATAGTGACAAAAATAAAAAAGAAGCTAGTGGTGTTCTAAAACCTTAATATAAAATCATATAGATATTTAAAGAAAAAATAATGACATTCTTAAGTAGTAATTAAAGAAAAGATATCATTTGAATGTATACATTATATATTAATGGTAGCATTGTAAATGACTTCATACACAATATTTCCTACAATTTATTCAAAATCACCTATGAGTAAGACAGCCAGCCAGCTGAAAATCCTCTCTTTAACGAGAATACAGTAGATTTAATCCAACCTAAGAATATCTCTTGGTTATTGCAAAGAAGGTACTTCATATTTTATTTAGAATAAAAGTAAGATGAAAACACTTCGATCACAACAATGCTCTTTAATCCCTCAAACCTCAATCATACCACATGTTCATGTAGTTGTCATGTGTCTTTTAATAAAGAAATAAGCTTACTTAACAGTAGAAATTTTGTGTGTGATGTTGTTATTAAAGGTTGTTTGATTTTAAGAAACCACTATACAGCAGAGCTTATTCACATAAAATGCCCTCAGCATCCTAATATAAAGGTCAAGTTCAGAATTTTAGAGGATTGTGGATTTACATACATAAGTCTTCTCTAAATTTAAAGCCAGTCAATCAGTTGTTTTAATTATTTCACAAAATTAACACTCACAATGTGCGAGTTCAGTATTACATTTTCCTCCACATTGCCATCCTTCAATGTAAATTGTGAGTTATTATTAACACTGAGAATTTTGGTGACAGTACCTGTTGGTTCATATCACCCCCGAAGCTATTTTGGTGAGAAGGCAATTTAACCAATTTAAATAAAGATAGGTTCATATATTTTGTAATTGTAAAAAAGCAATTGTAGCAGTTCCAGTATGCAGAATATGAATAAACCTGAATATCAAAATATTGTAAGAATTGTATTTATTTTAAAGGAAGCATGTATTTTTTGTTTAGTTCTGGTTTCTTTTTAAGTATATCTCTGAATAATAAAATTATTTTTATTAGAGTCAAAAGCTAGAATTTATTAATGCTATTGAATTAGTTAGTATATTATTTAAGTAAATATTAATATCATAAAATAATAACTTAATCTTTTTTATACAATTTTATAATTTTTATGATGATTATTATAGAGGTATTTATTATGTAAATATTTAATTGTGTATTAGGCAAGTATTCTAAATACTTGCCTAATACACAATTAAATAATTAAATATTTTCTCAAATTTTTTAGAATATGTACAAGAAAAATAAATCTTTTCTAATTTTTTTATCTATTTTTCCTAAGCTCATCACAACTTAAAATTAACCATTTAATTAAAATAATTGTGTAAAGTATATGTTATTATAGAAATTGAGAAGAGAATAAAAAATCAAAGTTAGGAGAAATAAGAACGACCCATGAGCTGGTGATTATGTGGCATAAGAACAATCGAAAATATGATACCATATGGATAACATAAAAAAATAATAATACTGAGAAGCGCAATCATAATTCAATGACTTAAAACCTTGAAAATTTTGCCGCGATCTAAAAATAGAGCATCCATACATCGTTATGTTAAGAATATTTTTTTTGAGTTATACAAAAGAAATCATTACATTACCAATTTATAAATATTTCAAACCATTAACATTTACGTATTCAAGCTTTCGTCACTTAACTAGTTTTAAACATTTATCTTAAAGATAATCAAATTACTAAAAGTATTTAAATAAAGTTATAAAAATGTTAAACTCGCACTTACATGGGAAAATAGTTCTTCGGGAACAGCAATGCTTTTATTCGTCTCCAAATAATTGTTCCAATCGAACTCCATTTCGAATTTATATCAAATTCATTATATTATTAACATTTAAGAAAAAATAACTTTAATAATTAAAATAACTCATAATAAAGAAAGGTCAAACTTGCTTCTTCAAATTTCAGTTCATTGAATGAAATTGAAATTCACCGACCAGCAGTTTCCTATCTCTCTTCTCGCCAGAACGAGCGAGAATAAGACATAACAAAACAAATAACATCTATCTGTCTCATCACATGTCATATTACATGCATATATATATATTTACATAGTTATTTCTTTCTTATCGCTTTTCCGAAAGTGGGAAATACATAATTCCTTTAAAAATTCCTGTATTTATAAAAACCTTATAAATTTTTATCGATGATAACATATATATTTTTTAAATAAACAACAATAATAGAACTTAATAAGATTGCTTGTGGCATGTGAAATAACTTTACAGGACATTTTAATTGGTATTTTTTAAAATAATTTATTTATTTAAAATTTTATTATTTTATTACTGTGATGTAAAATTTTAAGTAACTGCTACTAATTTTATATAGTTTAATTGCGTTGAACGAAAAACATTTCATGTTATGTTACGCTATAAAAGAATGAATGAGAATGATGTCATATATCGATATGTTTATAATTTTTCATCGAGTTCTTACATAAAATCGATTTTTTGTCAATGTGAAACCTTTAGTTTGATAATTGAATGAATTGAAAGTACACTGGAGAACACTTTACATAGGAAGAACTAAAAACGAATTCTTGCTCAAACTCAAAACCTATACGTTGAAAATATGAAATCAATAAAAAAAAATTACGTCTAATTAATAATCGTATTCCTGTATTGATGTAGTTTAAACAAAATTTCTCGTCGGTGGATCACTTACATTTTTTGTGTTTCGTATAAACGAAATTTGAAACATTTTTTGTCTTGTTTGGAACATGGTCTTGTAAAATAACAAGTCTAATAAAAGAACCTGCCTTTGAATCGATTCCTTAAAACAATCAATTGGCTTGTAAATTTTCTACCATTTACTTGATCTTTTTTATTATGTCATAATCGACTTGGTAACCTAACCTATACACATCTAAAATTTTAACAAAAATATAGATATAGAAAGAATAAGAATAAAAATTCAGTATTTGGGAAGTTTCACGAGATTGTGAATTTTTATTTGAAGAATTTAATTTTTAGAATGAAGAGGTTTTAAATACCAAATCCCGAGTAAGAGTTCGTTTAATACGCAATTATTATTATTTAATCAGAGTTAAATCCAGCTACATCTTAGCCCTTTATTGACGGTTATACACCGGTTTTTAGTTACTCTTTAGCGTCTCAAAGTAAGATTTCCGAATATTCTAATGATTATTACCCACTATTTTAATCGTCATAAAAGTTTATCACTGGTAGGAGATAAATAATATAAGGACTGAAATTGAGCACGAAAATCAAAAAATAATAGAATAAAGACTGAATAAATAAAGACTGAAATTCAATTCGTGAAAATTCGTGACCAATAGTGCGCGCACATCCCTAGCTAGTTTACGAAATGACGTTGACGTTATCTGTTAAGTGAATGAAATGGAACGAAAATCATAATCACAATTTTAATCAGTTCGTACATTTTGACTTATAACATCATATAACTTGTATCAATTCTAAAGCTATCTGTTTATTGTGGTGAAAAAGTGTATAACTAAACATTTTATTGCAAAGTGTTGTACTATTGTGTGTGACTTAATTATTAAACATGTGAATGCTTTCTCTTTTCGTAACATTTGTCTATTAAGCAAGATCAACAATGAATACTGTAAACGGAATAATTTACACATTTACGTCAAACAACTCTTCCAATGCTGCCGATGAGGGTTGTATGTTAGTGAATACGAGCCAGAATGTTATTATTACCGGAGCTTATAACGGAATACCACAAACGTTAATACTAAATGTAATATCATGGTCATGTCTCATTGCTTTGTTCACTATACTGCGACGTACTGCTTGGAATTATGGCCGTATGGCGCTAGTCCAGCGTTCAAGAAGTCGTTGGACAAATTTATTTTACCGTGGCGTCGATGGGGACTCATTGGTTGAAAGGCGGAGGAGTCAGGATGAGTCTTCAAATATTGATGAAGGTTTCTTTACGTGGCTGCCGGCCGTCTTCCGCGTCACGCGTGAGCAGGTTCTTGCGAAATGTGGCCCGGATGCAGTCCACTACCTCTCGTTCCAGCGACATGCAATAACGCTTATGTTTATTGTCACAATTGTCTCTATTGCAATCATATTGCCCATAAACTTTCAGGGGACAAACTTGCAAGTAGATGCAAACACATTTAGTAGAACAACTTTGTCTAATTTAAATGGAAGATCCTATTGGCTTTGGGCTCATACATTGATTAGCATTTGTTTTTTGCCGATTTCGGTGCTAATTATGAGAAGATGCACTGGGCGCAAACCTGTACCTACCTCTATGACGGGAACGGTAATGATAACAAATATATCAAAAGCTGATAGGAATGAGGCTACTATCAGAGCCTATTTTACACACAACTTTCCTCATATTCAAATAGTTGACTTACGTTTGGCTTATAACATCAACAAACTTAATGAAGTTCAAGAAAAGAAGGAAATGGTTACAGAAGCACTTATCTACACTGATACATATTACAAAAAGACTGGAAAAAGAATCACTGTGAAGAAAGAACTGTGTGGTCCTGAGGTTGATGCATTGGAGTACTACACAAATGAAGAAAAATGTCTCAAGGATGAAGCTAAGAGATGTCGTGCAATGGTTCTTAATGATCCACTTGGCATTGCTTTTTTGACACTACCATCATATCAGCTAGCTGAACATGTTATTAACAATTTTAATTTGCACCGTGGCTGGGTACTTACCCATGCTACAAATCCTTCTGACATTGTATGGGAGAACCTGAGCGTACAACCAAGTGTCTGGTATGTAAAAGCTATAATTGTTAATGTTGCCCTCTTCATAGTTCTATTCTTCCTTACAACACCGGCCATCATAGTCAATCTGTTCAATACATTGGTTGTCAAACCCGACTCCTTAAATAGAATTAGTAGTATTATATTTGAATTCCTACCGACCCTGTTGTTGTGGACTATGGCTGCAGTGATGCCGGCGATTGTTGGCTTCACTGATAAATTCCTCTCCCATTGGACCAAATCTCAACAAAACTACTCAATAATGACGAAAACAGTGTCGTTTTTGCTACTCATGACCTTGATTTTGCCATCTCTAGGATTGGCCAGTGCTGAGGCTTTTGTTGCATGGACATTACACCACGAGAATGATACGATGAGGTGGGATTGTGTATTTTTACCTGACAAAGGTGCCTTTTTCGTCAATTACGTCATCACCTCGGGCTTTATCGGTACTGCACTTGAATTAATTCGCTTCCCTGAGCTATTCCTATATGTATGGTATCTGTTGCAGTCAAAATCGAAAGCTGAAAAAAGTTACGTCAAAAAAGCGATTCTGTACGAGTTTCCATTTGGTGTGCATTATGCATGGAGTTTGGCCATTATATCTATTACCATAGTCTACAGTCTGGCTTGTCCCCTGATCTCACCTTTTGGGCTAGTTTATCTGTTACTGAAGCATATCGGCGACAAGCATAACTTATATTTCGCTTACGGCCCGAGTGACATGAGCGGGGTTGGAGGCGGACGAATTCATGCCGCGGCCGTGAGAATGGTCCGAGTGTCCGTTTTACTTTTGCTCGTAAATATGGCAGCGTGGGCGGGCTTGCGGTCAGGCTTCGAAGCGCGCACTATAATTTTGATTATGGCATCGATTGTTGCGTTTGGTACATTCCTGCTTCTCAGTCCTTTCCCCAGCTGCACGCCACCAGCTCCACTGCAGATGGAGTCGAGTGTGCGTTTCCCGGAATATGTGGCGCCCGTTTTATTGAAACCGATCGATTCAACTCCAATTTCGACGCCCTCGACCCCCGATTACGGTGCTTCTTCACCTGTAACTAATCCTACCTACAATCCCGACCCTATAAATATATAAATTATAAATATATATAGTAATATTAATCATTATTTCAATTGAAATACACTACCAAAAGCATAATTTTGACACTTTAAGGTTATAAATAACAGCATTTTTGATATTAATCGAAAATGAGTATTATTGTGATGTGTACCATGTAAATAAAAAATGTAATATTTTTATATTAGATATAGTTTAGCCTTTGCATTAGAAAATATCTTGTAATGGCACTTATTTTTTAAAGTAATTCAATATTGTCATATCAATTAAAGACAAATGATGTCAAATAATATGAATATAATTTGTACCGATGTGTTTTTTACTCATGTCTGCCCAGCAAAAATCTGCAGCGGAACATATAGATGTAGGATTTGACGGGATCTCCTATTGGAAGGATTTGAGTACTTTATTTACCCAAGATACATACTTATCATATTATTTAATTAACCTACATATATTTTCTCTGTTTTCATTTTTTTTTTCATTAAAATAAATTAAAACTGAGTGTATTATAAAATTAAGTGTTAATACTTTTGCAATTGTTAAGAATTGTAATGAAATTTTTATTTACAAGTTTTATTAAAAATTGATTTTTATTTACTCTACTTGTCATACCGCTGTTAAATTTGAAGTCTACTTAATATTTTTTTGTATAAATATATAATTTCTATTGTATGTTACAAATTTCGTTAATTTATTCTAACCTATAAAATCATTTCACAGACAATTAGTTTAACACTATCAGTTATTATAATTTTTATATATTTAATTTAGTTTGAACAAATTGTATCTTCACATTGAAAAACTTATAAATAGCCTATTATATAACTCTGTATGAAATTGAACAATATTAAAATGTAAACAGTTACTTTGTGACGTCATTGTGATTTCCTAATAAAAATTAGCATACTTGTTGAATCACGTGATTAGGTCAATATACATCGTCACATTTGTCTTTCTTCAATAAACGTCTATTTCGAAATGTTATTAGTAAATGAACTAATTAAACACTAGCTAATTAAACACTAGTTCTTTTTATGTAATTATAGTAGTGAAATGCAACTTTGACATGCAAAATTCAACTTTACGTAATTGTATTTAAGAAACACACGATCAATTTTTGAATTATTAAAAATTATGGTTTCTTAACCTAAAAACTGTAGACGGGTTTAGTAAATGAGTAGGCACTTTCTTTTTATAAGTACATTTGCCGATTTTCTGTGATTTGTTGCTTAATTTTTATTTTTGTATACGTTTTATTACAATATGTTTTGTTGTAATGGATTTTTTGTGTATCGATATTATATTGTATTGAATCAATGTTTGTCGTTTCGCCTGTGTATATATTTACGGTCCAATTACTTGTTTATCGCTGACTCGATGTACGTTTTAATTTTGCGATAATTTTATCAAATATATGACGTACTAATATTTGCACATTGCTTTTAATTTTGAAGTGTTTTACCTCCATGTTTATACCTTTGAATAAAGCCATTTAAGAGAAGCACTTCGCTGGCAAGAAGACCAAGTTTGGTATAACCACGCCAACTAATAAGCTTATTATATATACCTACCTACCTGTATACTTTCATTTTCATCGGAAATGTTGGAATTTTGTGGGAATTGTGAGATAAAGTGAAGTGAAATTCACTTTATCTCAATGTAATGAGGATAGCTAATGTTATAAGGAAATGTGAGAAAAAGTTGTTTTTCAAAAATATTTTGGAATTTACGAATTTTAACGT
Organism: Papilio glaucus; assembly: GCA_000931545.1. Classification (NCBI taxonomy): domain Eukaryota; kingdom Metazoa; phylum Arthropoda; class Insecta; order Lepidoptera; family Papilionidae; genus Papilio; species Papilio glaucus. The sequence continues at coordinate 27,706 of JWHW01029560.1, read as the reverse complement.
TTAAAAACCTTTGTTTACAAAAATCCCATCTTGCTGTGAAACAAGTTATAAGGCTATCTTATGTTATCAATACTATACAATGTTAATCAGTTTTCCAGTGGTTTAACATAATAATCCTGCGCGAAGGCGTGGTTATGGTTAGAAATAACACGAACAGACTTCACGAGTTTTTAAATTAGATGGCCATTGAACTACTACTTTTAAGGACAACTTCTAACTGTTTAATAAAACGCATATTTGAATTCAATAGATTTTGAACAAAAATAAAGTAAAACAAAATCAATTAACAATTAATTATAATAAGTATTGGAATTCTAATTGCCGAATATAATTACGTTACCATTGCATTAATTGGTGCTTATCGACAAAGTGTACTTAACATAATGAAGAAAAGCACAATATAAATAAAGTTTATACCCGAGGAGTTTTGGCGTTAGGCAGATGGCCGTCAAAATTTAGCCATAACCTATACAGTATAGACTACTGTCATATTGTGCCGACCCCACATTTGAGAAAAGGACAGGGAGATGATGAAGTCGGCTTGGTTTGTGGTAGTATGCAGCCTTTCCATTTTGGATTTGTGGCGTCAAGTCGAAGACCGTAGACAGTTTCTGTAGACCGAAATGGAAATTTTCGGATCATAGATTATAAAATGTGCTTTTAAACAATCATCGAATACCTAAAATTAAAAAAAAAAACAGTTTCCATAACGAATGCCAAAATGTTTGTAGTCAATGTAGAGTCTGAATCTTGGAATGAACCGACCATGACCGAGTAGCCGCCGTGTCGATTTCTCAACTATCGTTCATTTATTCTTGGAAAAAAAATTTTCATTCCTGTAGAATACTCATTCACGCCTGTTAAATTTTAAAATTTAAATAATTCGCATTTCAATTGGAAATCTATTTCTATACATGTATATATAGGCTGTAAAAAGCTATGTGTATGTTCCATATAAACTCCGAAACGGCTGGACCGATTTCAATAAAATTATCAGGAAATTAGTGCTACCCGAGCAAAATCAGCGCCAATTATTAGTTACATAAAACTCAAAATGTTAAATCTGTACCAGACTGTTCCTAAAGGCATTTTCTTACGGTCGATCCTTGAACTGTAGACCAAGTGTACAGTCTACAAATGTTTTCCGAATGTGTCGTAACTGTTAACAAACTATTACCTCAATAGAATAGGCAAAGGTGTAGAATAGAAAAGTTGTGAGTAAATCAGTAATCCGACCAGTTGTTATACGTATCATGTAACGCTTTGTCTGCGTTAAGTGATGCAATAAAAATATAGGTACGCTTGTCTGACGCGGCCACCTTTCACTGCAAGCAAAATGCTTATCATTTTATTCGATAAAAACGGGCAATGGGCATATAGTACCGCTAAACGAAAGCCAGATATTTATAGATAACAAATAAAAGTAAATAACGATATTTTTAAAGCATACTATTGACGTGTACAGTAGCGGATCAGGGTTGGTGATTCGGGAGGGTTTGACCTCATTTTGGACGGTGGCTTGACCCTGCTGATGATAGATTTTAGGTTTTAGAACGGTAAAATGATGCGGGGGTGGGGGAGGGTTGATCCCTAAACCCCCCCTGGACACATTAACATCGCGTTAAATTAGATTGTAAATACCCCGTGACCAATAGTGTTGCCATATAATCTAGATGTAGTGAATGGAAATCGTTAAATTAATTCATAAAATAGCCTACGTATTTTGTCGTTCAACAGAGTTTATTTTAGTTATGTTTCATCCTTATCTAATCTATCTATCGATAATAAAAGAAAATGCTACTATAATAGAGTTTTAGTTTTACTGTAGATGCATCGTCTATATCAATATTATAAAAACAACAAATAACAAGATGTTCATTGTAATGTTTTGCTTTAGTGTGACATTTTCATTTTGCTACAAGGAGGCCTTATTTCAGTCCTCTTTCCTTTCCCATCCTTTTCTTATAATGCATGCATAGAAGAAGCAACTCATTAGCTTGTTGCGGACGTTGCGTTGCGATGTGTAGCGTTCACTTAACATCAGCTGACCAGCTCGTTTACCGCTTTATTCCATAGAAAAAACAAGCACTGTAATATAAAATTAAACATTTGATCTTTATCGATGATATTTCTTTGATCGACACTCAATGATCACCTTATTTTGCAAGACTGCACCCACTAGTAATGTCGGATTGACTAATGACTGCTTTACTAAAAAAAATTTACGCTTTTATACTATATAATTGACCTTGCCACGAGTCGCCCATGCTTGGAATGAAAAAAATCTGACATATTTGCAACATATACTTACAAATACCTAAAAACTACCTTTAAGGTGATAATTTAAGACCATTTTGTACAATACCGACGTAAATCTCGTAACATGATCTACGCATGCGTCACGTTGATCGGATACGCGTCACTCACGACCTTAAATGGCCGCTGCTCAATGTCGCATCGGGTCGATGTAACTACGGCTATTCACTTTAAGAGTATTATTGTTTCTTTTGTTATTGGACATTACATAAATATTGACGCCTGGTCTCTCAGATGTTGACACACCCCATATCATTCATTTATTCTTCGCCTTTACTCAACATTTTGTGCCCGGGATATATCTTTGGTCACGACAGTGGACCGTTGCAGCGACAACCGATGATTTAAGTTGCCTTCTCCGGGGAAGTATAACCTCACAGAAGGCTGGACTGTAGAGGTATTAAATGCTTTTGCATTTCGTCGAATGAGAGCGGTGCTGAGAGCCTAATCCTTTAATAAGGCCTTTGTCTAAGCCATATCCCTCCTCTGCCCCACTTAATAAAGACTGCAAACCCATCTTTGTGGTTGTCTATGGGTAGCCGTGTATTCCCGGTGATAAGGTGGTGTCTTTTTCGTTGTATAAAAAAACATACCTACTCAAATACTTACGACGACATTTACATAATTCCGCTCAATTTAAAGGATTTGAATAACAAAAAAATATCTGGAAAATAAGAAAATATTATATTTGAAATAAATTGATAGCAATTTAACGTGTGAATTCGATTTATTTCCTGTCTTTCGCAGTCGTAAGGATCGTTCTTACGAATGAATAGGGGTCAAAACGTCCTTTAAATCCGATTGCCAGAGGCGTCTTTACTTATGGTGCAGGGTGTGCATTGCGGGCTAGCGGTGTTAGGGACTTTCAATTAATCTGCGCTTACTAGAGGGCGCTAGGGTAATGATTGCACACGGGCGCTACATGGGAAGACGCCTCTGCCGATTGCGAACCTCGTGACCTCGAATCTCTTTCAATAAAGATTTGATAGCTTAGGGTAATTAAGATTATAAAGTCTTGAGACCTTAATTACATTATCGCCTATCATAGTTATGATGTGTATAATATTTATGGCTATTTTTGTACCTAATACATGTTAGGATAAATGCTTATAAAAATGCAAGTGAATGGCTTTAAATTTGAACGAAAATCTGACAAAGTTTTATATCCTACTTATGGAGCTTGAGTCATGCATTC
>JWHW01029560.1:0-23983 GCA_000931545.1 Papilio glaucus | reverse complement strand
GCTACCTACGGTAACGATAGCGTTGGTCCAACGAGAATGCTGTAACATTTTTTCTTACGTCATTTTACAGCTATAGATCGCTGTCAGCTCAGTCTGTTTGTAGCATTTTTAAAATTAATATATCTTTACAATAATAATCGCTTAATAGAGTTGTGTACACCAAATGAGCGATTACCGACTGCTTGTTATCATATAAATATTTATATAAATAGCTCTTGCATTACCTTTATATAACTCTGATTCCCGCCTTAAACCATGTGGAGCTACAACTACCATCCTCACCATTTTGATGGTTGACATCCACCACCGTGCGGTTTTTGCGTAATTTCCTGCCTCGCACAGCCGCGTTGTGGAATGATCTGTCCCATGTATTTCCCAACTAATATTACTTAGGGTCCTTCAATAAGCGAGGGTACTCCTTCCTTATAGGCCGGCAACGCATCTGCAGTCTCTCTGGTATTGCGGATGTAAATGACCGTCGGTGATCATTTATATTAGGCGACTCACTACTCGTTTGCCCTTTATACTATAAAAAAAAACTAAAAGTAATACCTACTCAGTAGCCTGTACTTACAAGCTAGTGAAACTATAGAGCTCTCTTTTGAGTAAGATACTTGCCTGCCTTGATGCGTTTAATATGTAAAACAAGATATATATAATCAATATTCATTTTATTTAATGAATTCCATTAGGATTTTATTATCTAATTCTTAGATATAAACGTGATTATCTCATACGCAGAGATAAGGCGGAACTGTATGTGCGAATTAATATATTATAGCTTCGATGTTTATGACTTTTTAAACCCGTTTCCTTATCTTTTTCAAATGAACGAAATTGAAAACAAGTGAGCGACTATATTTTAAGTATGATTTAAATAATAAATTGTAGACAAAACGTCACAGAGACGGTATCTCGTTTACTGGAACGTCATGAAACGTGGGAATTAAGTTATTACATATGCATCATCATCTCCGTGCACTTTTCCCATTCATCGTCGGTCGGCACAGTAAACCGTAGTCCAAACTGTAATAGGTTTTGGCTACCGTTTGTTTTACAGGCGGCCGCTTGCCTGACGCCAACCCTCCTCAGACATGTATATAAAATATTTGTAGATAATCGAAATCACTTACTAATAAAATAGAAATGGTACAAGACAATAGTCGAATGGCGGATTCGAACCCACGATCATGTTGTGCATGTTTCGCAGTCCGTGCCCTTACCATTTACCTTAACCGTTGGGTCTTTTCACTTTAATTTGTAACAAATCCTTGTTATTAATGAGGTTAACCTTATTGCCATTTCTTACCGTGGATTTTCACTGCGGAAAACATTCGTTCACAAAACATCGGTTCAGTTTTTTCAGAGACAAAAGATGGCGGCAAGTTTATACCACAGTGGAAACCCACGGTTAAACGCAAATTTTACATGTCGCATTACATTCGAATCTCTCACTATCGTTCGATCATTGAGTCAGTCATCAAACTATTATCGCTTGCTCAAACTTTGTATATTTTATATTGTTTCATCGTTTTACTGTATTAATTATATGTAAAATACATCTGTAGGTTATTTACAAAGAAAACAGGCTGTTTAAATAAATACCATTTATCGCGTGACGCATACAGCAGTGAGAAAACGAGTACATACACCAGCTAACGACTATATTTATATCATTCAACAATACAATAAGTCCAACCAGTACTGCCTTTTTAATATAAGCAAAATGTTGGTTGTTAGTTTACCTATACCTCCTACAAATAACAACAGAAAAATAGAACGATAAAACATAGAAATGAACAAAGACTAAGAAAGGAGAAGAGGATGAGTAGGGATCACTTAGGTAGGTCGGTTTAACTGAGCCCGCAACATCTATTGCACGAATGGGCCGGCTCATACTCATATGTGAGACCACGCGTGCGAGAGAGACGGACCGACTTTTCATGATGCGTATGGAGTGCGACGTCACCGAACGTGCCAGCTTCAAGTTACCGAACTGATATATAATGTACTATATTATTGCTACATTATCATAATACTTACTTTTTATTAAATATATGTAATGATACTTTCAAACATGTCAAACCTCGGCCTGGATGAATTATAACTGGATTAAATATGTATATGAACCAGAGGTAATGCACATACAGCAAAGATGTGTATAAGAACCAGACAGAGAGAGGTAATGCACATACAGACATAGCTGTTGATATAAAACGATTAAACTTTATGCTGGTCACGTGGTACGCTTTCCAATTAACCATTATATTGACGCAATTAACGACCCTTAATAGAAGTGATGCCATTTGTATAATTAATAATTAATCAAATATGACTTATTAGACCTACACGTGCAGCATAACATTGGACTCGAGTGGAATGCGACGCAACTCATGTGTCATGTGCTATTTTAACAGTGGTAGAGCCCGCAACAACATCTGTTTAACGAATGGGCTTGCTCGACTTGTGAAATACCACGACCTCACAGAAAACAGGCGTGGAGTAGAAGTACTCTGCGTTTCGTCAGGTGAGTAAGGTGCCGGAGCCTAATTTCAGTCCTCTTCCCCTTCCTACCCTTTCCTCATAAGAATAGGATAGGAACCGGAAGAGGATTGGACGGGGAGGGGGTTGGCGGGGAAAAGAAAATATTCCTTTTTCCTGTCTATTCCCTCCTCTGTCCATTAAAGGTATAGGCAACGCATCTGCAATACATTTGCTTGTTGCGGATGTCTATGGGTAGCGCTCACTTAACATCAGGTGATCCGCTTGCTCGTTTGCCACTTTATTCCATAAAAAAAAAAAAAATGAAGGTGAGATTATTGCGTTATATAAACTTTTTGCACACACAAGTACGTCGCTGTGACGTCATCGGACTCAGGTCACATGTTATTGCGCACGATTAGTTTATTTTATTTTTCATACCTTAATAGCATGTTCCGTAGTTGTCGGTTGATAGAAATATAATGTAAATAATAGTTGTATTGGTGCTTTGAAAGGCGACATGCCTTTCTCTATAACTATTAAAATATTAAAAAAATACTTTACGGATTTTATCGCGTTTTTTTTTAATTTCCGACGTTTCGAGTACTTTACAGATACTCATTATACTGTGAGGTCATTCTGCATAGATCGGAACAGAAATAATTGAAAATAAGTGGGTACTTTTCAATTTTCACACACCTCATAGTAAGTACTCGAAACGTCGGTAACAAAAAACGTAAAATAAACGGGATAAAATTCGTAAAATTATTTTGGGTGTACCATCCTTCAATTACATTCCCACTTAAAATCAGGTTTTCCATCACCACCATACCACCAGTTAGAATCAGTAGGATTGTGGTCAAGCACAAGTCTAGTCATAACAAACTGCTTCTATGTAATATTGCTGGAAAAAAATTACCAATAGTCAATAGTTACCACTAGTCAAGTTTTGAATAATAATTGTCAATTTTGCAAGTCACAAATTGGGACTGTTCACCAGCCCCATTGTAGTACCATCTTAGACAGCCTTCCAGCAATAGAGGCACATAATTTTATTTTAAAATTTACGTTCAACATCAAAATGGCAATGTCACCGATCGATTGTGAACTCAGCCAGTTTATGGCCTGATTATATTATAAACAGCAACCTGTCTTTACACTTTGAAATGTTAATGGTCTGAGAAACTTTACAATGGTTAATTTAAACTCTGAGAACTCATGCACTATGTATTTACGGTAATATTTGACATACTCCACTTTAGAAATTTTACCATATCTCGAGTTGTAATTAACTGTAAATAGATTTATACATTTTCTATTCCACATTTGTATAACTGACCACAGATAATTTATTTTTAAATATCAAAAATTACACGGGAAGCTATGGTTTTAGTTCAATGACCTCTTTACAAATCACTTAATTCTTTTATTGTTCATTAAATTATTTTATAACAAAGATACAGTACAACAACTGAACTGATTAAATTAATCACTACTAATGTTGTGCAAACTTTTTATTCATTTAAAATAATATTCCATAAACATCCTGGCCATTATTAAAAGAGTATTTTGTGTAACTCACTTAAAAAAATAAATTATTTATTCCTTTCAAATATACAAAGGCATGGATGCATAATTCACAACATTAGCAATCATTACCTAAACTATTATTTATTATTCTCTTACAACTCTTAATGTGTTTTCTTAGGTTTGGCAAGTTTTTCGTATTTGCTCTTTGAGGAGTACCAGAGGCCAAAAGGAATAGCAAGAGATGGCAGAGTCATTACGGCAAATGCAGCCCAGTCCAAAATGTGTGAGGAGAACTTGCGGTCATAGTCTTTGAATGCAACAATAGCACCTTCACCGGGAGAACTGCTGATGGAGAATTGCACCTGGAAAGAAAATAAATATCTCTATATCAAATATGAATATATTTTAAAACTATTGAACAACTTTTAAAAACTCTTACACTGACTCTTGAGGGTGGATAGGTAAATTGCCTATAAGTTTAGCAGTTGTGGAGGGGAAAGTATGCATATTAGCTAATGGAAAAACTTAAGAGCATCAATTTAACCTGCTTGGATTGAGAATAAATCTTCTCAATAACTATTTGTTCTCTTTTTACTTAGCAGCATAAGGGGGAAATAAGCAGTGGGTTTGTTTTATGAAGATTAAGTGACCTCCGACACTCATGAACAATCACAACAAATTGGTCATACTTAACAACAATAGACAATTTTTAGTTTGTACAACCTAGTAGCCAAAGTATTGGCCTTTTTTTCTCAAACTACTGAAGTGCTAGCAATTCATACTGCGGCTGCACTTGGGTAGAAAGATAAAAATAAAATAAATAGCTTTTGTTACTCGCTGATGGAAACTTTCTTGCTAGCCTTCTATAAATGAAAGAATTTTTGAAATTGCTTCACTAGTTTTTGAGCTTATCCACAATAAACAAACAATCAAATCTTTATTTTTTATAATATTAAAGTATAGATAAGCATTTCTGAACTGTCCCAATATAATTGTTAGTATTTTTTTAAATATATGCAAACATCTTATATAAAGTTTTAAATGATTATTCAGAAAATAATTAAGTTATTGTCACATGAATTGGAAAAGTACTAAATTTCAAACTACTGTTTCAGTTAGATAAAAATAATTTTTCTTTACTTACATCAGCAGAATCTTCACTGGGCCTGTATGTAACTTCTGCAGCAGTAAAGTTGAAGTAACCAAATCTGTTTGACCTTACTGTAACAACATGTGATACATTTGTTTGAGGAGGTATCCTATCAATTTCCGCAGTGAGCTTCCCACCGACAACCTCGAATACATCAGGATGAAAACCGTTGTCAAGCAGCTTGACATCCACTGCGGGTGCTGTGCCTACGTTGTATAGAGTGTACTTGACAAGAATATCCATGTTTTCTATTAAATATTTATTTAATACTTGTTTAGACACAAGCAATCTTGCAACTGCTGCTTCTTCGTCGGCTGTCACCGCAGCAGCAATTATTAGAATTAGTGATAATAATTTTGCAGCCATCGTGTCTGAAAAAATAGAAATATAAAGGTGAATACTACACTTTATTGAATGAAAATAATTAATAATGCTATTGATAACAGTGTGGTAAGCATGATGGTTAAATTCTCCAATAGATTTGGAGCAGAAATTGAGGTCTTACCTTATAGTTTCTTATTTACTATGAGAAATAAAAAGTGACTTGTCGTCCAAAAGTGAAATGTTACGTTGAAAGGGATTTGGACGTGGCTGACGTTTCACTCCACGCGTCAAATTGTGCGATGACGATTGTAAGGTTGCCATAATTTCTAATGACACTTTAATGTTTTTTTTTATTACTTTGCTAAGAAACTCGGAGTCAATACCATAATAAAAATGGGTAGGTAAAGCATCATGCTCTGGTACCAATTTGATCCAATCTATGACATTATTTTTGTACGTAAGGAGTACCAAAAAACGTAAAGTTAGTTATTCATAGGTAATTAGTTAATTACATACTTTGTTAAACATATATAAGAGACTCTTTCCTGCAGTCAAACTGTTAATACAGTTTTGCAGGGTTATGTAATAAAATTCATGTATTCGTATTATTAATAAACAATTAAAATTAAATTAATTAATTAAGTAATACAAGTCGACTATAAGAACTGATAAGACCACTACACCACTAAGACACCAATAAGAACTCCATCATCTAAGTTAGTAAGTAGCGGTAAGCAGGGTACTTGTAACATTTACATTAATATATCTGGATATGCATGCTTTTATTAAATTGCCAGTCTTATGAAAATATAGTAAAATAAAACTATTACCTGCCAGTTATTGATATTTTATGATGTCATGGTCAGACATTTTCAGAGAAGATAACGGAACGTTAAAGTATCGCGACTTCGATCGATACTATTTGACATTTATGTTTTATTGAAAATATATTTCAAGTGCGGATATTAAAAACTTGTGAAATAGCAAATGATTGCATTGAGAAAAATAAGCATTCGGAGAAATAATATTTAACTTTATATTACGCAAACTATGACAGATAAAGAAGATGCTACCAAAAAACCCGATAGTCAACCTCTAGACGACGAAGCTCTTGAAAAGTATGTCTATTTTATTACTAACAAATAATTGTCCATCGTTAAATATTTTACTAGAAAAAGTTTTATAATATATAAATATTTTATTTGCGACAATAGCAGCAAAAAGAAGCAGGCTATAATCATAATTATAATACTTATTAAAAAAAAGAAAAACAAGGAACAAACAAATTTTTAAAGGTGTGTTTTCGTACGTGCATTATAGAAGAAATAATTAATAATTGTCTTTATTAACTTACTGACCTGGCGAACTTTGTTCTGCCTTAAAATTAATTTATGTTTTATTACCTTATTAGCTGTATTAATTTTGTATAATTGCTGAAAGTTGTATAACTGGGTTTATCCCTTTATTGAAAGAACATTGAGCTTGAGCACAGTGGGCATCTGGACTACAGCAAGGGGCAACGTGTGTGGTGGTCACCTGTGCTTGATTTAATTTTTTCGCACATTACAATTTATTTTGCTATAACTACTAAGATCATTATTTGGTGTACAGGATTATCATAATATCCATAAATTGCTTAATGTAACTAAATTTAGTAAGGATTAATACTGTACCCGTCTAAATGGCTTCTCAATTACTGCATTGTATGTGACCACATTTTTAAAAGTTAACAAAAGACATGCCATTTGAGACCTTTTGGTAGATCTTTTTAAGATAAACAATTCCATAGTACATTATTTTGATCTACCTCATAAAGTTTAGCCAGCATTTCCAATACAAGGGCACAAAATATGTTTTTTACGACAAATCTTTGAAATTCTCTTCAGTATAACATGCATGTTTTATACATATTCACCTTCCCCTTGCATCACTTGATTATTAAAAAATGCATTAAAACATGTTGCGTAGTTTGAAAGATCTAAGGAACAGACAGCGGATACAACTTTTTACACGATCTAAAGATATACCTACAGATTATTAGCATTTTTCATTCTTTGAGTCTTGATCAAAAAATAAAGGGAAATGTATTAATCTCTTGTTTGATGTACTTTTATTGTATAATATTGGGCTAGTTTTTTGGCTAAATTGTTGGGGACAGGATCGCACCAGAAGAGCCAAAATTATGAGCATAAGAAATTTTGACTTTGAAAGTTACTGTTAATGAAATTTTATTTTGTAATTGTATTGTATTATCAAACTATCAATTTGCCCATCTTCATACCAGAATTGTCTTGCTATGTAAGCACTTTTTAAGCCCTAATTCTAATATTATGTTGTGTACAGTACACTCTACATTATAAAATGCAACATTATGTTAAATATGCAAATAATTGTGTTTTTCGCAGTGCGGAATTAATTGATTATTGTGAAAATAAAATTCATTCATTTTTGTTTTTAAGACTAGCCGTAGAAGAATTACTTCGAGAAGCAGTACAAGGAGCAGCACGGGCGGAAATAGTGGGACCTTCAGGCTGGGTGAAGGCCGCGCCGCCAAAGTCTAATAAACGCTTCCTTGTCAACACCCTGCGGCATACCGTCAGCTCAAATAAATACTATAGCTCACGAAACAGTTACAAAAGTTCTTACAGATCTTACAGTAAATCACCAAAAAGAGATTATAAGTCAGATACTCCTATTAGAAAAGATAAATACAGAAAAAAATATTAAAATGGCGGAATATGATGTAAACGAAATTTTGCGTACACGCATAATTGATGCTAATGAATCGAAATGGAAACCCTCTGATAAGATTCCTCTAATAAATAAAGAAATAGAACAAGTTAAAGCTGAAATGAAAACATTCCTACAGGATGGTAATTTTGATCTTGCGTCAATTTTACGTGAAGGCAAACAGCTCGTAATGGAAAGCAAATCTCTTTTAATGGAAATGGAAGGATGTAAAAACCAGATAGAACAAGAAACTTTGAAGGAGATTCTGCATTCTATGGAAAACCACGACATAATAGGTAAAGAATTGGAAACGGTCAACTTTTCTCTAAACATACTGAATGATGTATTGCAAATAGGAAATTTTGTCAAAGAATTTGATGTCGATAGAGAATTTCAAAGTTTTTTAAAGGCTGTGGAAGCGGTGTCGGATCTCTGGAAATACATTGACGAGCCAGCTGAAGGTGTTCAACAGCTGCAACTATTTGACAGTACAAGAAACACAGCACAGTTGATTCTGGACAATTTAATTCATGACATGTTTCAAGAATGGGATAGAATGGTTGCTTATTCTAGTAGCCCAGGGCCTGAATCAACTATAATTAAGATTAAACTCGCATTGGATAATGGAGCAGCTACTTTGGACGTTTTAAAAGGATTGGATAAATGCAATAAGCTACTTGATAAAGTAACCCAAGTTTCCCAGTTTCTCCTTTCGGAAGTTTTAATACCGATTATTCATTACGATTGCACTGTGTTTGCTGAAACAGATGAATTGATGACTGTCACAATCACATACAGAGATAACTACAAACCGCCGTATGACGACGTTGTTGCTAATTTACGATTGCTGTTCCATTATTTAAGCAACAGATTAAATATTGTAATAAGTAGCTTAGGCGAACCTATTATTACGATGGTAGGCAGGCTTATAAGTGAAGAATTTAGAGATGTTCTAGTCAAAGATTGTTTAATTGATACTATACCAAATAACATTAACGATTTACAAATATATGGTAAGATTACTGCGGAAATAGAAGATTTTCAACGTTTTCTCTATATTGTCAAATTTTTGTATGACGAAGATTTCACAATACTGAACTATATAAATAATATTGATGTTATATTTGCTTCTAAGTCGAGCCAACACTTCTTAGAAACTGCAAGATCTATTATGATGAAAGATTTAAGTGCATCAATGTCTATTGGAGTAGAAAGTATTCCGGAGCATTCAAACAAAGATGATGAAAGAAGTGAAGATGAGACAATCGAGCAAGGATTAGATGTTCTTCATCAGACAATTCCGAAAAGCTTGTTCTACTTTCCTCGGTGCATGATATCGAAATCCGCACAGGAGCTGCTGGACCTGGTGTATGTTGTGATGGAACAGGCCGTGCAATGTTCAGATGTCGTAAGCATGAAGCTGTATAACACTGCTCGATTAATATTTGAACTTTACGATGCAGTTGTCCCATATCACCATGAAAATTTCCTACAGAATATTCCACAATATGTTGGTTAGTATTTACTGTACTTACTTCTAACACCAATTATAGTAAAGGTTTTTATAAAATAATAATACGAAAGTATAAAGTATAAAAAATCATTCAATTATCCGATAAAAACGAAACACTTAAACCTTTAATTTTAAGTAACCTTTTGATTAATCAACTCTATTTTTTTATAATTGGTACTACAACAAAACACCTAAAGCTTTACTGATTCACCAAATAAATTACATTAGATGATTAAAACATTGTTTATGATTTTCTAGCCTTGTTCCATAACAACTGTATGTTCCTCGCACATAATCTGCAAACGTTTGGCGACAAATGGTTGAATTTGATGGAGGGTCGCGAACTGGACTATCCGATCGGCTTTGTAGACCTAGTGCCCAAGTTGCGCGAGCTCGGCTACCGCCACCTCGCCGTGCACATGCAGCAGCAGAGGAAACAAATACTGGATAATATACGCACTTCAGGTACTTATGGAATTAAACAAATGATGAGCCTCTCATTGTTTCATAACAGAAAGTTTATCCCTTTTTTACACTAGATCTAAATATGTTGTAAATGATAATAAATGTCTTGTTAGTAGAAATTGTCTATGGTCTACCTTCATTAAGGAATGGCATTAAACAAGAAGAATTTTGTTTTTTACTAATGAAATGAGAGATATCAGAAGCAACTGGAGATGATAACAGTTGTAAAAGATGGTTTTATCATATTTCAAAGGCGACATAATCTTTTCAGATCTGAACTGCATTGTAGTGAAAGATGTCCTCGACGATGATGCAGAGGCAGCTGTCAGACAATGTTTACGCCAATTGCATCTCCTTAAAAATGTTTGGATTGGAGTGTTTCCTAGCAATGTTTTCATTAGGTACAGTTAATATGTTTAATATTCTAGTGTTATCTATGATCTGGGAGACAAAGTAATTTTAAACATAACTATGTCCACATATGTTTTGTATCTGGGTCATAATTTATATCAGGGTTTTAGTATTTTAATTAATTTTATTTTAAATAAAAAAAAATGAATGTGTATCTAACACATTAATTTGATTAAACTACCTTATTTGACTAAAATGAAAATTAAAATATTTTTTAATGTCTATACCTTTGATAATTAACTACTCCTGTTTTTAGGTTGATGGCAACACTGGTCAATATGTTTATCGACGAGCTGATCCATCGCGTGTGCACCGTGGAGGACATCTCAATGGAAATGGCGGCGCAACTGAATGAAATGTACAACCTTGTTGTACAGAAAGTACCTCAACTATTCCCGGTAAATCTCATTTTACAATTCAAGAATAACATAATTTTTAAATGGAAATATTTTGAAATGAAATCTATATGTACGCGATATGATATATATAAGTTATTAAGATAATTGGATAGAATATAATTCATATGGGTATTTTTCACTTAAACTAATTTATATAAATAGATTTAATAAATTAATTCCATGTTTTCTTTTTAGGATGGAACAGACGTAAACACGTACGTCAAGTCGTGGATAAAACTTCAGGAACTTGTGTTTGTTCTGGGGGGATCCCTCAGAGATATCGATCTACATTGGGACAATGGCGCCGGGCCACTTGCTAAACACTTCACCACCGACGAACTTAGAAGTCTTATAAAAGCGTTGTTTCAAAATACACAATTTCGCGCTAATTTACTGTCTAAAATTAAGTAATTTCCTCTATTAATTATATTCCTTGTGTCTGATATTATATGATAATAAATGGCCTTGATCTTTAATTTCTTCTCCTATGGTCTCTGTTCTGTCGCCTTTAAATAACGTCGGTTAACAGATTAAAAAAAAAAAACTGTACTAAACTCAACTTTTCATCATAATTTATTTAACTATGTAAGATTTAAAAAAAGATAAATTCGAGTTTTGCTTTGAATGTTAAATAAAAAAAAATATCATTAAATTTCTCTAGACAAATGTTAAAAATGGTATTGGTATAGCATAGCAGGGAGCCGACTATGCTAAACTTTTACATCCTCGAGCGTCATGCGGACATTTTGGTTTTTGAAGATTAGACGGCAAAAAGAAAATTAGGTTATATGACATTTTTACTTTCAGTGGTGGAGAAAGGGTCTACTGTCTTTATTTACGATTTTTGTTACTTCGGCTTGGGTTGATATCTTCATATTATCACGTTGTCCTTGAACTATTTCATTTAAAATAAAATAAAACATTGATCGCGGTCGAGGATGTCCAGAAGACGGTTTTGTATAGCAAGTTTGTGATCACTGCACTTTGCATCGCGCTCACATCGTCCGATTATTCAAATGCATGCATTAATAGCATGTAAAAACCCTTCCTTTCCTAATCAGACGCGTTCCAGTAGTCCAATAGATACTTTGAATTAAGTTAAGTTAGTAATTTTTGAATACGATTTCCAGCGTGGAACTAAATAAGTAGAAACAGCTCGCAATGCTGTGTTTGGAGGCTGATGGCTAATGAACGCAGAATACGCTTTTGAGCGATTAAACGCGTCCGTAGTGGGAATTTGAAGAATGAACCCCACCGAAGACCACCGCTAAGGTAAATAACATGGATTCGTTACGATAATCACAAGCGAAAAACGCAAAGGCTGGCAGATCATACGCCGCAAATGCCATACAACGAAGCTTTCCCATAGATAAGTGATGATAACTGTACGGTGGTCACTTTTCAGTGTTATTCAGAACACTTCTTCAGATCCGATCAAGCAGATTACTACTGTACTGAAACAATGTTGCGAAACGTGCAGTGAGACCGCTCCGACTTGACAACCGATGTGGTAAACCGCATTGTTCCATGATAATGCAAGACATTATACTGTATGAGAAACCGTTTTAATAGTACCGGGCTAACAGTTAGAGACCCTCCGAATGGGGATCTATTCCTCCCTGGCCCTTGTCCCAATCGACTCATATTTTTTCCGCGGTTTGGACAATATTTTACTGAATGAAGTAAATGTATTTTATCTTAGAAAAATAAATTAATTGAAACGATCAGTACAAAACGGTAATTTTATGCGATATTGTTGAAAATGGCGAAATGTCAACCGCAGCATGATGAGACGAAACATGCTTAGATAATCTTTGGATCATTGACATATCAAGAATATGTAGACCTAAAGGTCTATGTTACCAGGTTATAAATATAAAAAAAAGAATATGTCAAACTTTATCTGCTCTTTGTAAATAATTGTTAAATGTCAAATTCGGTTCAAAATAATTCAATCAAAACATAACCTTTCATTTAAATAGAAACTTTGAAAATTTTAATTTTGTGTTACAAATGGGAATCTAGTCGAATAAATATGAGAAGTGTTAAATCTTTTTTCGGACGCAACAGGCCTTATCTAATTCTGTGCCGCAGTGTTACTACGAAAAAGAAAATACCAGTTTCAGATGAAGAAGAACAGTTACCAAGTAAATTAATTTATTCTATTATTACGCACTCAAACCATTCATAGAAATATAGTAGTTTTATTTTTATGGTAGGAGGTGGCAATCGAGCAAGCGGGTCTCCTGATATATGACCGCTACCCATAGGCATCTGCAAAAGTTATAGATGCATTAGCTACCATTAATGGATAGAAGAGGGAGCAGACAGGAAGGAGGATATTTCTTTTTCCTGTCTTATACCCTCGCCCATCAAATCCTCTTCCCCTTCCCATCCATCCAGAGAAGGGTGAGATGACTAGTGTTGGGCCTCTTCGGCACCTCACTCGTCAGACATAGCGCAGAATACTTCTACTTCACACCTATTTTCTATGAGTTGGTAATTCACCAATCAAGCCGGCCCATTCCTGCAACAGATGTTGTTGCAGGCCCTACCACTGTTAATCACTATTTGTAAGTATTTTTTATCATGTGTATTTTGAATTTTAGTATTCCAGTATCCGGTCAGCAAGAGTTCTGATCGTCGGGTCTACGTATGGGGAATGGCAGAGACTGGTGCCCTAGGTATTCATATGCCAGGTAGAGGTAAAAGGGGCAAGAAGTCTTACAGAAATGATTTCTCCCTTGTGTGGCATCCTATGAGGTCTAGCTTTTGCGAAAGGTTTGATGTAAGTAGTGTATCTTTTTCAAGGCTAATGTAAGCTAGTAAAACTGAAAGTGTAATAAGACTATTAAATGCAATTAGAAATGTATTATGATACAGAAGATAGGTTAGGATCAGAAGTAAACAAATTTTTATTAGATGTTTTTTATTACGAGATTAGAAGAGAGCATTCCCCAGTTACACATGTAACCATTTCATACACACTACCAGTCACTTGTACCTCCAAAGTATATTGTATGTTCCTTAACAATGTGTAAAATTGTTTTCTTAACTATGTTATGGTCAGTGTAGAGTTCCAAAATAATATCAAAATTAACATTTTTAAACAGGTGCAGAATTTTATTTTTGAAAAATTGTATTCACTCTAATTTTAATTATGTTTTAGGTTACACAAATAGCTTGTGGCTATGGCTTCACAGTTGCAGCTGTTAAAACGGATGAACAGCACAAGCTGTTTGGCACTGGCATTAACACAGACTCTCAGATTGGTTACCATTCCCCAAGAATGGGTCACCCATTAGAGCTATTGCTTAGTCCAGCCCCTATTTACATCCCTTATAAGTCATTAGCAACTAAGGTAAACTATAGAGAATGTTATTACTACACTGTATATTTATCAGATGTGTAATTTTTTATAACAATCAACTAACTACATAATTTTCATTTGAAATTTAATTAATAAACACAAATGAATTAATTGCATGAAATGTTTAGCAACTTCAAAAAAAGAATAGTATTTATTTATAGATAGTAGATTTGGCAGCTGGTAGAGCACATACCGTAGTACTAACGGACAATGAAGGAGTGTATACACTAGGCAATAATGCATATGGTCAATGTGGAAGGAAGATAAACCCAAATGAAGAATACAGAGGCAGCATGGTTTCTCATAATATTCAAAAACTAGGAAAAGAAAATATTGTTAATGTATGCTGCGGGCAGGACCATACGTAAGTTTTAACCACATTATTGCACCATTCACCCATTGATGTTAGAAGCTTATAATGGTTAAAACTCTCTATCCTGTCTAAATTATTAAAAAATCAACCTTCAAGCATCAAAAAGATTACCAAAAATTTTTAATTGTACATTTGTTGGTTATTACCTTCCATGAGAATTGAAACCACAAATATGGGAAATTGCATTAAAATTATTGCATTTAATATTTGGGACAATGTTGCGTGAAAGTTATTGCCACTATTATAATACAATGAATTATAATTTTTCTATTTTAGCTTGTTCATAACAGAATCAGGTAAAGTGTATTCCTGTGGATGGGGTGCGGATGGTCAAACAGGATTGGGCACCTTCAAGAATCAGGCCTTTCCAGCCCCAGTTAAGGGTGACATAACAACTGAGAATATTGTTAAAGTGGCATCCACCGTAGACTGCGTACTTGCACTTAATGGTGAGATATCCACTTACTCAAACCAACAATATACATATAATCTGAAATGTTAGGAGCTATTAAAAGCATTAAGCATTTGAACCTGATGATGAATAAGCTCTGCAATTCTGGAAGAATGACAAGTCTATTCTTTGTCTTCTTTATATAGGATACAGGGGGCTAGACCTTCAAACACCTCAAGCTTATATGTCTAAATTAAAAAGCATTCTATATACGTTTTCAGATCGGGGTGAGCTTTTCGGCTGGGGTAATTCCGAATATGGACAAGTGCCAATGACTACAAATTGTGATCAGGTGAACACATCATATGCATTGGTGAACTTCACGCGAGGTCTTGGCAAGATAGTGGACATCGCTGCGGGGGGCTCATTTTGTCTCATAGTCAATGGTAATAATTATTGTCTTAATAGAAATGTAGTTGACGACAAATTAATGATTTTTCTAAGATACAATTCTGTTGTACATTATTTTGACCTATCTCTTAAGGTTTAGCCAGCGTTCGCAATGTATGCGCACAAATATATTTTTTATGACATCACATTACAAATCTTTGATATTATTTGCTTTTCTCCACTACTCTACATGCATATTAACCTTCCTCTTGAATCACTCTCTCTATTGATGATAACTGCCTTAAAATCCGTTGGGAAGATTGGAATATCTAAGGAAACAGACAACAGAAGCGAGTTTGTTTTATACTATGTACAAATATTGGCCTAGTGTGGCTAGATAACATTTTCACTTTGTCAGGTGGACCTGTCTGACATAAAAATTACTGAACTATGATATTTCTTATAAAACTTTTTTAAAAACTATTCTGATTGCATGTTTGTGTTACAGAGCAAGGTGACGTGTTTGTCTGGGGATTTGGTTTGCTAGGCTTAGGACCAAATGTTCAGCAGTCAGTAATCCCTAAGCAGATACCTCCAGCCCTTTTTGGAAGGAATGAGTTCAACCCGGAAAGTGTAGTTGAAAGAGTTGCATGTGGCATTGGACATTTAGCTGCAATCACAAACAATGGAGATTTGTACACATGGGGTAGAAATAGGCACGGCTGTTTGGGATTGGGACATACAAAGGACCAGCACTTTCCATTAAAAGTCTCAATTGGGGCTCATGTGATCCATGTCAAGTGTAGCGTTGACCACACCGTTGCTATGTGCAAGCCATTTGTTTAAGCTTTAAGAAGCTTAGTGTATATATTTTAAATTAAATGTTTATTTAATTATTCCAATATTGTTGTTTTATTTATTTAATTATAAGGATTCTTATTTCTCCTATGCCAATCACAACACACATTGTAATAAATTTATTTTTCCCTGTCAAAATTTAATATTCAACAGATACATATAAACATATTTTACATTTGTACATATTACATTATTTATAAATAGTAGAAGCATCATCAAAATATGTCTATCATGGCATAATTGAACGAATAATTCCTCAGAGCCTTCTCCTCTACTCCATTACAACCTAGCCTATTCACCATCGGAATTGGTAGTGTATGGAATGATGAATATAAACTTCCATTTTAGCTATCATAAAAAGCAATATACTAACCTATTCACATGGTACAATGGATGTTATGACTATGTTTGATAGATTTATCTCTACGTCTAAAAATACCTTATGAAAACTATTGTTGACTACTAATTAATACTATTCAAGCAGAAATATAAACTTACAGCCAAGTCAAGCCTTTACCTAGACTTGTGTAATAAAGTGAAATATTTACCACAAAACAAAAGAAACATAAATTTACAACATATTTAAATTTTTTAAATGACCTGAAAAAGTATGTTTCTATCACTTAACTTTTAAACTTATGTAGTTCATAATTCATATCACTATTAATTGTCTTTAATTCACTTAATATTGAACAGGAAACCAGGAACATGAAAACTGTTTGAGCTTTCCTGTTCAATACCACATTAACTATTGTTTGCACTCATCATGAAATGGTTCAAGGGTACGGAAGTCACGCCAAGCGGGTGGTAGCAAAGAAGTGTGGTGGAGATGGCAGCCGCATCTTTTACACGGCTCGCTAAACAAATTCACATAACTGTGTAACCATGTCATAAAGGACCGCACTGCTAACTCCGGTAGAGTTGGTGAATAGAAATGAAGCATAGCTGCATGGGCATTGTCAGTCACCTTTCTGAAAACATTGTGTCGGGATTCAGTCCAAAGGTCTAATGTTTCACCATATCCTTTCACCATCACCCATTCCATTAGCAATCCTTTGAAAGCTACCACAGCTTTTAAAACATGACTCAAGTTAATTGAAACAACAGCATTACTCGCAAAAGGTCTTGATATTGTTATTTTCATATCATTGTAGGATCTATCAATGTTATTGATAACATTGTCCACTTGCAGTGGTGCTACGTTGTGGTTGCTCTGAAGTTTCCCTCTTCGTTTTGTACTACCCGAATTTATGTACGATCGCTTCAAGGAGTTCTGACTCAACAGCGTATGAGCAAAAGAACTATACTCATGTATCTTATCGGTCCATTTGTAACTGTTGACAAGTTGGGTATACAACGCCTGACGATCTTGGGTCGTTTCTTGACTTAAATATGTTGTGTTACCGAGATTAAATGGGACAGGTATAGGTAGACCGTTCACCGTCTGTTCCAGGTCCCGGAGATTGATATTTACACTATTGAGCAGTTCCTGTAATTCGACGAGAAACTTATCTTTGCCATCTTCACCGTGATCAGCCCTCAGTCCATTAGAAAGAGTTTCAAAAACATGGCTCACACTCGAGCGAAGCGTTCGAAGTGATGTTAGTGCGGAATTCAATTGTTCTACATTGATTGCTTGATTCATTTTGTATATTTTTATTTCATATCAATGATTAACTAGCTTGAATAGTAAAATATTCTTAAAAATCAAATTTTCATCGAAAGTAACTTGTCAACTCACTCGCCTTGACGTTTTGATTTGATATCAATTGTCAAAATGTTAGTAAAATTGTGACAACTGTGATCGTGAGTGTTGCTAAATGTATCAAGATTTAAAAATGCGTGGCTTGTAAAATTGAACTAATTTTGTCTGAATAAATTCTTAAGATGATTATAATTGTTGTTTGTGTTATAAGTTATATCAAGTTATATATGTGTCTTTGTAGTAATTTCTTCTTTTAATCTTACCACGTAATTTTTCGATTATATTATCTCAGGGGGGCACCCCCTTAGGCTACGATCAACGGTTTTTCCCGATCCACTTACTAAAAACTAACTAAATGGATTACGGAGTGTTTTGAGCGTTGCTTGATCTAAATAACACAAATGGCAAATTAAAAAAAAATTAAAGCAAGAGCTTAAAGAGGTTAGGTTGCAGTTTGTAAGTTAAAACAATAATCTTTAATTATTATTCTATTATAATTAAAGATTATTTATTATATTGGTTAACTCGATTTATATAAAAGTATAATTTTATATTTGATTGTAGTGCAGTAAATAACATATTGAATTTAAGTTTAAATATATTAAAAAATCTTATAGGTAGGTATTTGGGTAACAAAGTGGAATAGTAGTATTCCACCTCGATCACCTGAATTTTAAACACTCATCCACTCTTTACCTGCAAATTCTGATAGATCATCAGCCCATCGTTTTCTTTGTCTGCCCACTTTCCTTTTACCTGGCGGTCCTACCCATTTTGTTATTTGGAGGGTCCACCTCTTGTCCTTATTTCGCGCTATATGCCCAGCCCATCTCCATTCCTGGCGTAGGCTGAACTGTAGCGCATCTGTTAGCTGTGTTTTTTCCTTATCTCTGTATTTTTTTATTTTTGAATTTTTTTCAGCTTTAACACTCCTTTCCATTGCGTGTTGGCAAGACAAGATTTTGTTTTTTACCTTTTCAGTGTATACCCATGTTTGGCTTCCATGTGTTAAGCAGGGTAGGATGCAGGAATCCATTATTATCTTTTTATTTTTAAGCTGGTCCCGGGTGATTAAAGTGGAATAAATAATTAATTCATTTTTTTGTTATATCACCTGTGCATAGGGTTGACATATTAATTGTAATTTATTTTATCAATCGTTAATTTATTGATTTAAAATGGGAACAAATTTATACTGCGATAAATAATACTGCTATGCAAGGTAATATACATAGCACAATGATATTGTGATACAAAAAGTAGCAGATATGCCATTAGCGGTCGATAAAGTGAAGATACGAAAGCGTCCAATTGGGACGTTTTTTCTTGAGCTTACGTCGTGCGTTTATATATCCGCTTAATTAAATGAGAAACACTAGCTGTCCTCTTGTTTCTTGTTATTTTAATTACGCCATCGTTTTTGAAGTTTTTTTACGCCATATTTTTTATTTTATTTTTCTCGCGCCTTTTCACCTGTTTTCATTTTCTCTTCTGTCGGCGGCAGTCTTTATGACTGGCCGTGTTTTAACACCATCTGACGTGTGTTAATGTTGCTGTCACTGTCTTTGGAACACTTTCGACCGGTAATTTATCAAAATTCCCGGACTAAAAACGCTTAAGCCAACTTTGTGCTAGTGCTCCTCTTGCTGACACTGAATTAGGTACATAAACATCACAATTTTGAAATAGTTAATTATCCAGTACATTTGTTTTGCACTACATTCGAACACCTCCGCCAAACGCTTCCCGTCTTATACTCTTTTTCTTACAATACTGATACCCATTATGTACAAGCACTTTACCACGGCCATTTTTAATCATGTTGAATACTTTAATTGTGGTACAAATTAACGTTCAATTACGTACGTGACTATGTTGTAATAAGAATTTCCATCGACCGATAACGAATCTCTTTTGTTTTTCTGTTTTGGATTTTGCAGTTCAAATTAATTTGGCTGCAAATTTGAGCGAGGAGCGAGGTTGCATATCCTATATAAAACATATGGGTACCGCTTACCAAGGAGGTTGTATAATCTATATTTTCAAATAACTCAAATTAAGAAAACCGTTTAATTGTATTATGTTAGAATTTTGGTTCTGCTTACATTAAATGATATCGAAAACATTTGTCTTAATTTTTATAAAAAACGACTTTACTTAGTTAGAAGAACCTCCGACGGGTCCGAAACTTGTCAGTAAAAAATACCGAGAAAAAACGCGAACTTGAGTAAAGTCGTTTTTTATAAAAAAGTAATTTTTAATTTTTTTAATGTCTCACGAAAGTTTTAATAATTTTACATTTATGTCTATTTGAAACAATGTTCGTATTTGTTCTCTATTAGAAAACTAAAAACACGAGGACAGATAAATATTTTTTTTCTCTGTCTGGTTGATATAAAAAGATAAATTAGCCATTTAAAATTAGAGACACCCCTGTGCGCGAAAGTGATAGAATTCCACAAAATAAATTTGACAGACAATCCACTTTAATCACTCAGGTCACGTGACTCAAGTGATTGAACCTTTCATTTTATATGGTAGTTTAATATCAACCAAAGCTTTGAATATTTTATACACAATTATGCAAAGTGTTCCACTTTTGTGGTTATGAGTAATCTTAATTATAATATTTTGTTTTAGTTTATCTAATTTTCATAAAAAAAAACTTTTTTAAGAATAATGATTACGGTTAAAAAGGTAAAATGTAAACACAAAGTAAGTTTAGCTGGCATTACACGAGCTTAAAATACTGATATTCAGGAAGAATGCGCCATAGACCACAATGAATCAAACTATTTCAGCTCTTGAAAACGAAACGTTTTGGCGGTATAAAAACACGTTTTTTAAGAGTTTTATTATTCGAAGAATTCGCCTCACAAAATCTGAAATTCGCCGAGCTTTATGAAAAGGTTCGTTGCTGCGTTTCGAGCCGTTCATTTGGATAAGCTAAAACAAAGAACAGCAGTAAATCCAACACGTATTGTCGATAAGCAAAGTTTATGGTGCAACCAGTGGAATTCACAGTTATAAAACGTGTGTCGCAATTGACTCTTTGCCAAATCCAAAACGCTGTTAAGGATGGAGAAATACTTATAATATTTTTTTTTATAATAGAACCTTTATACTCTTTTTAGGTTTAGTTATTTTTATCATGACAATCATTACAATTAGACGAACTGTCATCAGATAAAGGGACACTTAGCTCCACTCTTAAGAATGTTAACTGAGGCATTATAAAAAAGCTGCAAAACCCGTTACAGTTTCACCTATATATAATGTATAATGAAAATGTTATACTTAAACAGGCCTACAAAGAAGCCCGCGACAGCATATCTATCTTTTATGTATAAGCCATTATTGCCAAAATAGTGAACCATCTATGGGCGGAATGAAGTTTGCCGGGCCAGCTAGTAAATTATAAAATTGGGTAATAATATAATACAACGAAAATAGCTATGCAAATGATTACGACAAATGCTCAACTTACCTTTAAATTTTCATACCAGCATTTTGCATTAAGGGCTCGAAAACTCGGAATTTTACATGCAAATGTGGAGACGACGCGGCAAATTGGAGCAGTGAGCTTTTTACTTTTCATTGGATATCTAAACGTTTTATTAACAATGTTCCGCTGAGCCTTATTGCGCACTCCATTGCCGACACAGTTCCGCAAGACTTAAAAACTTTGCGAACGGCAACTTTTTAATAATCTCGTTTGTGGATACAGATTTTGATTGCACGCCGTTCTTATCTCCTAATGTTTTTTATAATCTGTTGTATTTTATAATCTGTTGTATTTTAAAATAGATAATTAAAACTAACGGTTGATTCAATGAATATAGACTAATTCAGTATGTTACAGTCGTACCGGGAACCATCTTTGATCGTGCATACACAGGGGTGGACTGTGAGTTTGACTCCTACCTAAAAAAAAACAAGATTTTTAATCTGTACCAGTGTGGAATATAATCGGATTACCTGGCTGGGGAGACTTGACAGTTGATTAATTAAAAAAAAACTTACATAGCATAGAGACAACGCAACCGAAAAGATCAAAAACGAACTTTTAATTCACCTGCCTAGAAGAGATTTGATTTCGATATTTTGGTTTAGTAAAACTTCGGTCCGTATTCGTTCTACTAAAGGGAAGAAGAAATAATTTGAAAGAGACACCGGAAAAACAGATTTATTATCTATTTTCTAATTTCAATTTTGGTTATAATTTTTATTTATGTATTTAAACCTTTAGTCTGTAAAATGCACACAAAACTTGTAAACATGAAAGGGAAGTCATTGACTCCAATAACGGTCATCCTAGTTAAGGAGCCAAGACAATAATGAAGTTGATATTATTAGTGTTCGAAAAAAATATTCTTATTTTCATATTAATGGTAGTAAGTAGTAGTAGTAGTAGGTAGTAACACGTGGCTATAACTTAAATCACACCTTCCATTATTTTTCTAGTTTGTTCTTTTCATCCACATTTGCTAATTAAAGTACAGGAGCCTGATAAACTCAATGTTAGGTAATTATTGGGACATATATTTAGATTTTCATGTTTCCGCCATTTTTATTTGTCAAATGCTTTCTATAGTTCTTTTTCTAATTAGATAAATTTATAAAAGTTTGATCCAAAATATTATACTATCTAGCTAGATCTAAAGGCGGCTTAGGAATCGAATTAAATTAGACTCATTTTGTCTCAACTTTCTTTTCTTTGATTTAAAGGACGTTTGTAGGTTAGCAAAATTACTCGCCTTACGAGACGTACGATCTTGTGTCTCGTTTTATCTCAAAATATTATATAGCATCATATTGTTATAGGCATGTACCTAATATCAGGACATATTTCACGCATATGTCACCGCTATTAAAAATTAGAGACATCAACATCATCAATTTTTGAAACTTTTATTCATTCGGAGGAGCCTTCAATCCTCCCTGCATTGAGCCTTCTTCTTGACTTCCTGATATGAAACGACATAAAGACAAACAAAGTTTGTTTTACTCGATTTTAGTTCGATGATTTTATCAGTGATAGAGCCCGCAATAATAACATCTGTTGCACGAATGAGCCGGTTCGACCGGTGAAGTAACACGACCTCATAGAAGACAGGCGTGAAGTGGAAGTACTCTGAGTTTCATCCCATGAGTGAAGTGCCGGAGGCCTTATTACAAAGGATTGGATAGGTAAGGGAAGAGGATTGGACGAGGGAAAGGATGAATAGGAAAAGGAAAAATTATTTTCCTTGTCTAATCCATCTGTCTATTAAAGGTAGGCAACGCATCTACAACTCATTTTCTTGTTACAGATGCCTATGCGTTCACTTGAACACTGGTGAATCGCTTGCTCGTTCGCCTTATTCCATAAAAAAGCGTTTATTTAAATAAATGTAAAAACAAAAGAAGAATATTTTAGTATATGCTCGTTTAAAATGTAGTGTTTTCGCCTTCCCGCCATTTTTTCCCGCCTCACTTCAGCTGGCAACTGTGTTGCGTGCCCATAGACATTTAGGGCCGTTGTCTGTGGTTTACAGCCAGTGTTCGGATATTTGTAAATGCTTCGTTTTAATGTTCTTATCTTTTGTAAGTATAAATCTTAACAATAGTATTTCGCTACAACTAACTTAATTACTAGTTTTACAGCTACAGTACAGTTTTTTGTTAAAAGTAGGCACAGCGAAATATACCCGTCCCAAGATTACTTCACATTCACGCCTTTCGCGTTATACACAATGAAAGATGTAGCAAGGCGCTACGCTCGAATTCGTAGGACGTCTACAATACAATTATAACGTAATTATTATTATTATTATTTGGTAAAACACACTAGCAGCTAATTAGCTGATGCGTGTGTATCAAATAGCTTGGAGATATCTTCCTTGTCCAATGTA
>JWHW01029517.1:559465-572024 GCA_000931545.1 Papilio glaucus | reverse complement strand
GTTTCACTTCAAATAATAACGGGCTTGAACAGACATAACTTTATTTTTAAGATGCTTACGTCCAAAAACATCCCTTTATTTAAACTTGTAAGTAGGTCAACTTTGTTTCTTTTCAAACATAGACAAAATTGATACGGCATGCAATAAATTACAAATACATAAGTTTATGTGAATAAATCACACTAAATAATAACTAGTAACATTTCACACGACTCGGGACATAACAAACTTTCATTGCGGCGCGGCGGAGATGCATTGTTTGCGCCGAGTTCGCGACGCTGTTCCCTTGCTAATTAGATATAGTTTACAGAACTTCATAACAACTTATATGTAACCTAGATGTCTAGATATTACAGCGTATAACTAATGTTAATACCGTGCAGAAGTCAGAAATGTCAGCAATTATGCACTTTACTGTAAATGTTTCGATGTTAACAAATTTTAACAGTGGTAGAGCCCGCAACAACAACATCTGAAATACCACGACCTCACAGAAGACAGGCCCGAAGTAGGAGTATTTTATGCTTCTGTGTTTCGTTTGTTGAGTGAGGTGCCGAAGGCCCGATGTTAGTCCTCTTCCCCTTCCCGAACTTTCCTACACAGGAAAAGATAGAAAGGGGAAGAGAATTGGAAGAGGGAGAAGATGGAAAGGAGAATTAAGTATCCTTTTTTCTGTCTATTGATCTGCCTATGGGTTGCAGTCACTTAACATCAGATGAACCGCTTGCCATCTATTTCAATAAAAAAAATTGTTAATATTGCGAGTATAATAAAGTTTATTGAGACATAATTAATGTCTTTTAACCTTACTAGAATAGACAGAAAAAGTACTTACTACGTTAAGGCCATCACCATTATTACTTTTAAATATTTTGAATTAAATAATGTCAATTATCCTTATAACATGCCTCGTTATATTAAAAAGATGTATCATTCCGTAATTATGTTTAATCATCCTTTTATCCAATAAAGTATAAGAGGGCTTTTAGATTTTGTTCTGGTTATAATCTGTAAAGATATAATTTCATAGTCTGTATCTATTTACAGACTATGAAATTATAAAAAGGGGTTACGAGGTCTGGTGTACCGAGATTCTTTATTGATGTTAGACTTTGTAACTGTACTTTGTACAACTCCCATTATACATTTTGAAGTTTATTATTACTATTTGTGAAACATTTCGAAATATATTCTTATAAAAATATAAAAAATATTCTAAGTAGTTGTGCGCCGTGATCACTTGTCATATGATTTTATATTCCTAGATTCAGATCTTAACGTATTAAAAAAACATTGCTCTGTACTAGTATCTTTGTGAAATCGACCTTTAAATACATTTTGTCAATATTTATGGTTCGAATATACGAATAGGTATTAATTTATTTAACACCATTACCGTTTTTAGGGTTCCGTACCCAAAGGGTAAAACGGGACCCTGTTACTAAGACGCTGTACGACCGTTTGTCTGTCTGTCCATCTGGCACCAGGCTGTATCTGATATGAAGCTAGACAGTTGAAATTTTTACAGATGATGTATTTCTGTTGCCGGTATTACAAAAATTACTAAACAAAATAGAATAAAATAAATATTTAAGGGGGCTCCCATACAACAAACGTGAATTTAATAGATAATGGCACGGAACCCTTCGTGCGCAAGTCCGACTCGCACTTGACTGGTTCTTTTATTAAATGTTTATTTTAGAAGAAGATTTATCTCGGTATAATTTAAAAGTAATCCGCCCGAGAATAAAACAGGAAACAGAATATTTAATTAATTTTCCATTGACTTTGCGAGAATCTTTTCCTTAATTTTATGCAAAAAGACCCTCCTAATATTATAATTAACTCAGGTTTTCATTAAAAAAAAACTTTATGAATGTTTTCGAATAGAATAACGATGTTTACCTTAAGACTGTCTCGCATCATAGATTATAAAGTAGAAAGTTGAAACATTATTGTACTAATTCTGTACATTACACGTGATAGACGGGGCTGACAATAGATTTCTAGGTTAGTCAAAATTTTATTCAACTTAATTCCTGTCAATATAGCAGTCATGTCAAATCAGTTTCAGTTTTATAAAAAAGTTGACAATCATTCTTCTAGCGACTTAAATGACATTTGATCGGACATTTGACATCTAGCTAAATTTTACTTTGTTCAGTATATTTCTTTGTATATTATAGTATCAATATATTATAGTAGCTAAAACTTTTAAAGTATGGACTACGGTCATACTATGCCGACCCCACATAAGTGGGAAAAAAGCAGGAAGATGATGATCAGTATATCTGTTTGTATTTATTTATCTTTATAAAAACAAACGAGATAATTTAAAGATCTTGAATTGATCAAGATCTTATTTCTATTTGAATTTGAGAGAATTACAAATACTACAATACAGTATACCAAAATGGAATCAATACTTTATAATGTATAAGACGATTGATGTGGTATTGAATTTTGTTTGTTAATAATCGTGTAAGCTGTTGGTTGATGCGCATTCCGACGATGCTTGCGCGGTGAGCAGGTGCTAAAAACACCTGCTCACTGCGCCCTCGAGGATTTCTGCAGCAGTATATTATGAACATTATCCAGTCAGATATAATTTACAGCTTTCGTTATGCAACACATGTCGACATAAAGTTTGGTAAAAACATATTTTATTTTTAGTCTTAGCCATTGGCATATGTCACCGATCAATTGTGAACTTTGTCAGTTTATAATCGGACCAGGATTGGCATATCATTGACAATTTTAAATGTAATTACTTGATAGTTTATGATCCGTATATAAATTAATAAATACTTCAATATCTGTAATTTACAGTTGTAGGCCAAAGTTACGGATTTTATTTGATACGGCCTTTGCACTCCTCTTTGCCTCCTAAATCCATTTACACAAACACGCTCGTCGCTGACGGGTACTTCATAAGCGACTTTCTTTAGCTACGTAAGTACTTTGACCCTAATTAAGATCGATATGAATAATATAATGAAAGAAAAGTAACATTTTTAAAGAAAAGAAGAATAAAAAACCTTTTAGTATAAAAACTTTTCACATGTAAACACTTTTTGCATTCGAGTTTTAAATTACAAGTATCAGGCAGCGGCAGATGGCGCGGATGTTCCACGTGCTGACGCATGCGTTCTCTAACACATGCGTCCTCTGACGCACGTGCAGCCTCCCCTCATTTGCATCGCCGGTGCCTCTCTCATCTCATCTGTGAGATGCTTCGGGTTTAGTCCCACGCACTGTAGAGTGCACTAAAAAGTGTAAAGAGGCTGTGTCAAAATATGGGGCTAAAAGTAGTTTTAAGGGTTCGTTTGAATTATATTTTTCAAGTTTATGCGACATTGTCACTTTATGTAAATAACGAATAGCGAATGTAGTCCTGCGCAGTATTTTAAAATCCTTGCGGTTGTAACCAAATTATGGTTAAGTTTTCTATAGATAAATAAAAATGTTATGGCTTCCTAAAATTAAGTGGATATTCCCGAGAACGGTTGGCGTCAAGCAGGCGACCGGCCGTAAGAACTGTAGCCAAAGCCTTTACGCTATGTATACTGTATACATATTGTGCCGATCCCACATGAGTGGGAAAAGGTAAGGATGGTGATGATTTCGTTGGCAAGCAAATATATATAAAAAATATTGTATCGTTTTGTCATTTACGATTTTTTTTAAAAATTCTGTAATATTTCTGAGGTTCATTTCGCAATGAAATCATTCGTTAAATATGTACAAAGAAGCATTACGACGTGAATCGGCGATGAGTAAAGGCGTTACATTTTACATTACTTTTAAATGTACTTCGTCTCATGTCGAATTCATTTGCTTTGCAAGGTCCTTTTCGCTTCCATTATATTATTATTTTAAAACAGTTCAAAAAATATATCTCTGTTATAAAAAAATAATTCGTTAACAATGTCTCGGAACATATAAACATCTACGGCCACGAAAAGAATGGAAAAATCTATTTTAAAAATTCACTCCTATCTTTCAATATGATTGAACAAGTCTTTATTGGTTAATATGTTTATCAAAAATATTATTTTATTTGTAAGTAGTTTATTGATATAATAAACTAGTGTCTTTCGAAATCTATTTCCTATTATTATATTACATTCAAAATGAGGATAGTCCTTCGTTCACATACTACCCGGGCCGGTGCAATAAAGAGGAACCTAGCCGATTTTCACGGTAATCGCGAGTTTCTGACCACATTGCGCTGAATACAGCGGACCTCTGCCGTTAAGTCCGTAAAGGCGCTCTACGGCTTGATTAAAAATGAACAACATATTTATTATACAGCATTTTTGTAATTGCGAGAATTATAAAACTAGCGTTATTATTTGCGTTCGCTTTGTTTTAATTTAAGATTTACATTTTACGCTTTTTTTAGATTAATTTTATATCAACCTCGTTATAATTTATGCATCACGTTCGGGATAACGTAACTCGTTACCAAATTTTATAGATACTCTCAATCGATATCAATGGGTATTGACAAAGAAACAAGGTGCTTTTCGTTCAAAACGCTTGTTCGATTATTAGGTAAGTAAAAGACCGAGTTTTAACTGTCTAGTTTTTCATCATTGCTCTTAAGACTTTACTTGAAAATAGAGACTTAGGAGCTTCTACGTGCACAATAAATGGTACTCGTTCGAGTACAAAGGAAAACTTTATACTCCCAGTTACGGAATAAGTCATGACAAATGAAAAAGACTTGAAACTGTTACATTTATCTTGTACGGATATATACAATGTCTTAAAATGTGTTGTTACACAGATAAAACGTAGCAGAGATAAATATAAGGGAAGAATTTTCAGAACTACTACAAAAAGTTTTTATTGATGTCTTTATACGAGTGTATTTAACCGCCGATGTGACAAGAATACTGGTGATTTTATAAATAATACAATTCGCAAACGTGGTATTTTATGACCCTGGTATTTTGAAAACTTGTACAGAATTATTTGCTCTTATTACTCTAACAATTATTCATTTTACCGTGGGTTCACACTGTCGGAAACATTCACAAAAACATATTGTCATCTCAGTTTTTTTAAAGAAAAAAAATAGAGAGAAACCTTGTATTAACAAGTTTATACGCCAGTGGAAACCCACGGTTGGATCAGCACC
Organism: Papilio glaucus; assembly: GCA_000931545.1. NCBI lineage: Eukaryota > Metazoa > Arthropoda > Insecta > Lepidoptera > Papilionidae > Papilio > Papilio glaucus. The sequence continues at coordinate 566,878 of JWHW01029517.1, read as the reverse complement.
TTAACAGAAAGTCACCTAAGCCTAGTATTTTCATTCGTAAATTCATTCAAACATTTATAAAAATAATAAGGATTTGTAATTGCTCTTAAACGGATAAGTCAAAGTTTAACGGTATCTACTTCAGACCTAAGAATAAACGATATTCTATAACCAGTTTTAGTTAAAAAAAAAACACTAAAAGATCAAATGTTTTCAAGCCGAATAAATAGCTGTGTTAGTTACTGACCCGAATTGTTATATAGGTGACTAAAAGTCAACAGCTCGATCCACACGTCTAACGTTAGCTAACGTTTATGTAATAAGTTATTGAATGTTCAAATCGACTGGAAATATTGAAGTATAATCGATGAACTAGGCAGTTAATTCAAAGTGATATACGGTTGAGTAGAATTTACAGTTTAATAGAATTAATAATGACTTTAACTATTTATTTTTCGCATCGCAACGCATCTGCAACAAGCTAATGAGTTGCAGATGCGTTGCGTACTTTTTATGGACATAGGAGGAGATAGATAGAAAAAATGATCCTTTTCCTATTCATCCCCTTCCCGTCCAATGTCTTCTCCTTCCCATCCTATCTTTATTAGGAAAGGGTGGGATGGCGGAGAGGACTAATTTTAGGCTCCGGGACTTCACTCATCAGACGAAAGGCAGAATACTTCTACTTCACGTACGTTCACTGTTTTCTGTGAGTATTCACCTTAAGCCTCCTTCAAAACCACCAGAATAATTTCGTGTCACATTTTAAGGTAAACCTGATAATTGTGTAATGTTTTTTTCACCCAGAATTGCGCTACTTTGATCTGATTTTTTTTGTTTTGATTTTGAATTTTGTTTTGATTCTGATTTGATTGTGTTTATCTTGCTAAAACCTACCCTCTAAAGAGTCAAGTCCCCTAATATTAAACTGTCAAACACATTGCGCAATGCAAATGATCCAAAGGATTTAATTTTATAGTATTTGAGGTTATATTTGAGCAAACAAAGAGTTTACAATACAGCAACAGCGGGCGAGGCTGTAAAGGCGTTTAATCTGCAACTATCAAGCGATGTGGACAGTTGGCGCTGCGGGGCCGGATATAGATCAATATGTTCTATTGTGGTCAAATATTTCATTGCACGTAGCAGGTCATAGAGCTGTTGAAAATATAATTTATGGCATTATCTTTATTATTTCATATGAAGAAATAACCAACCCTCTGGTTGGTTTTATCTAGTGTTATTATTAATATATCATATTTTTTTGTATTATTTAAATAAATCAATGGTATTGAGTTGACCCTACAGCATAGCGTCTAACGCGGTTACGAGGGTCCGATAATTTAGGGGTTGAAATTAGGGGATGAAATTAGGGGTTGAAAATAGGGATTGAAATTAGGGGATGAAATTAGGGGTTGAAAATAGGGGATGAGATTAGGGGTTGTAATTAGGGGATGAAAATAGGGGAGGAAATTAGGGTTTGAAATTAGGGGATGAAAATAGGGGATGAAATTAGGGGATGAAATTAGGGGATGAAAATAGGGGATGAAAATAGGGGAGGAAATTAGGGGTTGAAATTAGGGGATGAAATTAGGGGATGAAATTAGGGGTTGAAATTAGGGGATGAAATTAGGGGTTGAAAACAGGGGATGAAATTAGGGGTTGTAATTAGGGGATGAAATTAGGGGTTAAAATTAGGTGTTGAAAATAGGGGATGAAATTAGGGGATGAAATTAGGGGTTGAAAATAGGGGATGAAATTAGGAGTTGAAATTAGGGGTTGAAAATAGGGGATGACATTAGGGGATGGATAGACGGATGGACGGACGGATGGATGGATGGACGGATGGATGGATGTTTCTTCAATAATCTATCAATATTACAAATGTTGGTAATTCTTTCACGCAAAAACGGCTGAACGGACCTGGATGAAATTTGGCATAGCGATATTAGATTGAAGCTGGAATAGATAAAGCATATTTTTTATCACGGAAAAATGTACGGTCACTAGTTTCAGATATAAATTAAAGCTTTTGTTCTTCGTAATCTTGTTGGTTGTCGATGTACATCGATATATCTTTTTTAGATATAATAGTATCGATGAAAGGTGGATAGTGCTTGCTATCTTATCTCTGTCTGCAAGGGGGGCTAGGGATATGAGAGTTTAATATCATTAAATCGAATAGGTTTGCGTTCTTTTGCTGTTTGAAATATCGTCCACGTAAGAACTTTATTACTATAACCTATTAGAAAAACGTAATGAACGTATACAAAGCGGTGCAGTCTTTCCGTGGTAACTAAAAAAAGTGCAAAACTTGAACATTGCATACTGCTTGCGACGTACGAAGCCAGAGTTTTAATTGAATATGCTTTTAATAAATTTTCCTGGCTACTGTTGTTTCTTTCCGCGTTCTAAAAAAATAATTAAAATATTTCAGCTCTTTAAAGAACAAAACAAATTTTATTTCGGTTAAACTACTATGTAGTATATATATTTATGTATATGTACATATATATGTATGTATTATGATAAGTATATTGTATTTATGAAATTATTGTACACTATATATAGTACAATATACCTACTACAAGCTTTCTCTTTCGCTTGGTAAGAAGTAAGAGAAGTCATTATGAGTTAAGCTCGCCTGTTCATATATTCTATCTATCTAGTCTAGTTACATTTTGTGTACAAAGTTTTAAATAAATAATTTAAATGAAACTTCTGCAATACAATATCGAACTTCCATTTAACTTTAATTAAGTCAATTTTGTAAAGAACCGGATTTCAAATTGTTTAAATTTATTCATGGAAAGCTTACACATACTTTACAGATCTAATTATAATCAACGCCGCGCTGAAGGCTTTGTGATTTTAGCTCATAACAATCACAACCGCATGTAGAAACTTTACGTGTACTATTGTCTTATGACTGGCGTAAAATAAATGAATAGTTGGAACTCGCGGTGAGAACCTTAACTTACTGCGACTTTATGCCTTCCGCTCGTTTAACTTTATTACTTTAATATATTAAGTTTAATATCTTAGCTTGTGATGTGGTGTACGTATCAAATGGAACTTTCGTTATGGATTTCTGGAGCGCACAAGAATTATAATTATATCCATTCATAATTAATTAATGCACGCTTAACTTTCCTTTCCTCATCCAATCTTTCCAGGTGGCCGAGCCAGCACAGTTACGCGCACCGCACCACGTTAGTTAGCTAGATCTTCTAGGTTCTCTAATGCAATAAATTGACCTAACCAAAATCCATTTCTTGGTATATACAGCTGTATATACCAAGAAATGTTTATATAAAGATTCAAAACTTGTGCGCGTAATCCGCCTTGAGTTGACATGCAGTTGCTCTTTAGCCGTAATTGAGACTTCAGCGCTTTCACGTAAGGCAGCCAGGTACGTTTTACTGCCACTTGACGCCAGCCTGAGAACTAGTCTCCACGGTCGAGTCGACCCATTTACGTAAACTATTTACTTAACGTACGACTTACGAACTAGACTCGTTCCGTTCAATGGGAACGTGTCTAAATTTCCTAAAAAAAATCCAAAAAAAATCTAAAACAACAACAAAGACTAAATTTTCTTATTACAATTTTTAATTTTTTGTTTCCCTGAAAATCTAATTTAAACTTGCGAACATTTAAAGTGACATAATCGGTCTAGCTGTTATCAAGGGCGTTGACCGGCGATCAGTTACTAATTTATGACAAACATTTCGTACCTTTGATTAAAAAAATGGACCGCAATAACTATCTAACTTCCGGTAAAACATGAACTAAAAAGGAAGCAGAGACAAGTAAGTTACGGAGTAAAATGAATTAAAACTTGAACAAAGTTACGGTCGATAGTTCTTCATGGATAAAGTGCATGCAATTGATTATCCTTGCACATCACATCTGCGGTCAGTTCCCACGAGCCGAGGCCTCCGGCTGCAGAACAAATAATAAACCCTCCCATTCATTAACTGGCTACTCGTGATCTTTCTGCCTACGTCAAAGATTATGTAATACTAATATAAACAGACAATTCATTGCAAATTCTATAAAATAATTAAAATAATAATTAAACATTCGTAGTTTTGTTTTACTTATATGAATCTTATTTATCGCAACTCTATTTGATATAAAATATCGTTTATATATTTAGACAATCTATATTGGTCAACCAGTAGTATATAGAAAATTTTTGGCTTAAAGATAATATATCCATTGACTTGCATACTGTTTTATCAGAATTATAAAGTCTAATTTTAAAGAGTTTTTTTTTAAATATTGGTCAATAAAGTTTGCGATGTTTACCTGTTTCTTTACTTCATTCGTCGTAGTTTGTTAAATTTGTCATGAGATTTTTATTCCATAAATATATAAGTTAATTTACGTCATAAAAATAATTTACTTTAATATCTAAGCGACCATATAATAAAGTTACGAAAACTTTACCAAGTTAACGGTAGTAATAATTGAGTTTTTGATGAAATTAAATTAAATTCGATACTATACCTTAATAACCAAGCTTAAGAACTTTCCACTGTTATTTTAACAGAAGTTTCGAAGTTAGGAATGTTTTAAAATGTTTATTGCTTGCTCCTTGCGACCGCTAGAAGTAGACTTACTAGAATATGATTTACGACTTTTCCTTTTTTATTATTATTTATACCAAAAATAAAAGTACATAATAGCAGCTTTGAAGACAGTTATGAAGGGGTTGAGTCTATATTTAACACTGTGTTCACACTGCCGAAAACATTCACATAAAACATGTCGCTATCTCAGTTTAAGATGACCATATATTTTATGTGAATGTTTTCGGCTGTGTGAACTTACGTTTATATTATGTTTTTCTTTTTAAAAATATTAAGCCAACCCGGCACTATAAATATTACAGACAAATTTCATCGACCGTCATGAATTCCTCGTGTGAGGAAGCGGTACATCCTAGTACTTGATTATTTTGTATCAAACGTTTTTGACGACAAACGTTTGGTGTTGCCATTGAAGAAAATCTAAAGATTTGAAAGAAGTTGCAATATGTATCTTAGGTTTGCCTGGAGCATACTTCTCTGTTCAACACATTCCGTCTAACGACCTTTCCCTTATCTAGTTAACAGAATAATTTTGAGAGATGTTTCGGTATACTTTTTAGCATAGAAGTAATATAACTTTTACTAACGTAACTAATGTAACTTAAAGATTACAATACAAAAGCTATAAAGTAACGACCAGGGATCATTATTGTGTATCGACTAGTCTACAATCTAGAGCTCTAGAGAAAAGTCCCTTAAGCGTAAGATATAATTATTAAAGATAAAAGTAAACAAAGGGTTCATTACCACACTTAAACTAGGTGAGAAGTGGAATGGCTTTGAGAAACTCCAGAGTGGCCATACGCCTTCCATCATTAGTGCTGATGTTTGCCCGTTCTCTAACAAAACAAATTTGCCCGCAAGGCAACTGCCGTGGGAACCTCCGCCCACGTGCTTTGAAACTTTCACACACAATTGTTTAAAACATAAACAACACACACACGCGATTATACGCCTTGCTTGTGTGAGCATAGAAGTTATTTTTCTTTTTACTTTTAAGTTACGTACATAATGTGTGAAACGGGATGTATAGTTTTACGCTGACTACATGATTATCGCGTTCAAAATTAGACATGAATCGGAACTCCTATAGTGATCTATAATTCGAACTCTAGGATGAAGACAACGATTATATTTTATAGTAAAGCAATACAATTGTTCCATATAAATATGTATTATGTTGAGAATTTGAGAATGTGCTCCATTAAACCGGACTTGATAGTAAATAGTGTGTTACCTAAATTAGCAGATTAAGTTAGATTTTAGTTACAAACTCCAACGCTTTGAATGTAATATCTATTTAACGATTTGCATAATAATTAATATACGTACGTGTTAATAGACATTGTGAGGTTTCAGTTGGTATCATGTGGTGCTTTGCATTGCGCTGCATGTTTTAGCAGGGTCGGATGCCACTGCAGTCGAAAGCCTTCCAGCTCGAGCTCCCGACTGTTGAATTATTCAAGTAACTGCCGTACGCCACCGCCAGCTGTTGAACTTTATTTATTTAGTCTGTGTACAATCGTTTAGGCATGTGCAGTTAAAACGTGAGACACAAAATGTACTCGCTAATGTAATTTTTATCGGAGAAGGGAGAAGGCAAACGAGCAAGGGGTCGCTTAAAGTTGAGTGACTACCGACGCCTATAACATTCACATTATCATAGTTACTCTAGATACGCTGCCGGCCTTTAAGGAAGCAGTACACTCTGTTCGTACAGGACCCTAAGTCGTATTGGTTTGGAAATACTAGCTACACACTACACCATCTTTCATAAGCACTTTATACAAGGGGATTATAGTTAATAGAGTGTCGGGGACTTCTTTAGATTTTAAAATAAAAGACGGGAGCGGTTATCGGCACGCGGCCATGTATTGCTCACACTTAAGACTATACATTTAAGACTATCTTATAACTAAAAATAATAAACTTAACCTTACCTTTTATATTTACAAAATACTGACAAATATTTTACTATCTGGCCCGGCAAACTTCGTTCCGCCCTATATTTCATAGATGATTCACTATTTTGGCGATAATAGCTTTTTTATAATTTTATTCTACATTTAAATGCATCCATTCTCGTACTTTGTATACAAGTAAATGAAACATGTTTGAAAATGAATACCTTTGTTGGTTTTCAATTTAGCGTGACAATAGACACTGGCAGCTTATATGATTTCATTAACTTGTTCATATGCAAATGTCAATACAGTTGTTTATTTCAGAATGCAAATACAATTGCATACGCGAATATTAACTACTAGCGACCCGCCACAACGTCACCGGTCATTTCTCCATACAAACATTCACACACACACACACACAAACTTTAAGGGATAGATTAGGAAAAATCCTTTTTAGCGGTACGTAGAAAACGAGTACAAGACGTGATTTTTTTTTTGTATTACTAATATTATTAAAGACAAATCATCTGCATCTACTTTACACCTGTTTGTTTTTTCCCATATAACTTAGAAGTAAATGTCAAAGATATTTTTTCATGCATAAATTAAGATACAACATATTTAGGATATAGATATGTAAAGGTGATATTTAGAAAATAGACGAAAGTGTTTTGCGAGTTTATGGGCTACGTGCGAGTGTTTATTATTCCAAGATTTGATACGTGATGATTTTGTTTTTAGGTCGTTGATAGCATTAGAATGTATGTTATCAAATGTATTTAGGTGATAAAACTGTGTTATTATATCTGTATATATGAAATAAGAAACTGACTGACTGAAATTTTGCACAGAGATTTCTGTTTTTATGCAGCGAGCACTATAAAAAGATTTTTCAAAATTAATTGTGTACGGAAACTACCCGTGCGAAG
>JWHW01029517.1:537937-550199 GCA_000931545.1 Papilio glaucus | reverse complement strand
AAAGTATATCATTAAATTTTGAACAATTTTTCTAATGTCCTTGTTAACCATCCCAACTAACCTAAAACTAAGTGCTAAGAAGTTGTTTAATAAAATGGTCTAAAATTACAAACAATGTATAAAATGACTGTCAAGTAACCTAAATTTATTTACTTGACAAAAGTATTAGCATTTTATTCTATAAAAATCTGAAAATCGGATCTGCATGCTGAATTTCGAACCTTTAAGTACATCGTAAGTTAGACCCCCCACTATAATCGCAGCCTCTTGTCGTTGCGATCGTGTTTGTTCTATCAATTCCGTGCCGATCCTTTTTGTCCACACAGCTGTCTCACAAAGAGCTACGCAGCATCTGATTTGAATAGGAATTGTGATAGGCGTAGGCTTCTACAATTGGAAAAAAAATACTATTTAGAATATTCATTTACTATTGATGTTCAAAAAAATGTGTATCTTATGTAATATAATCCATTATTATTATTATTAAATCTTATTTAATATCAACGTAGCGTACGTTAATATGAAACATAAAATTGTTTAGGAGCCATAAAATTCTGCAAAATTAATTTTTCCTTATGAATTTATTTGTCATTTTTGCTAAGCTTGTATAAATTGATGATTGAAGAGGATGACTATCCCTTTGTTTCCCCCTGTCCTCTCCCACGAACCCCTCGCGAAAGGGTCAATAACATGACGGGAAAGGGTCATTTGTTCCTACACTCGACACTCACAAAGTGAATTTACGAGTATAAACCTAACGTGAAGTAACTAAAAGTTCGTGTTACGATCTGATGGTCAAGAGTTCGACTTCTTTCTATCGTAAAATATCATTGAGTTATACCCAACATCCCAAAAGTGTTATAAGTCGTCCAGTCCAGAGATGACAATGGCTATGCGCTTTCTGTTAAGATCCAAATGATATGAGACGATGAGTTTTGCCTACGCTGGTCTGATTCCGATGACAAAGGCAATGATTTGTGATTATATGAAACTATTTCATAATTTTGCTTTGTTGTAGAATTTAACCCATTAACTTTTCTTCTTGTCACGGACGGACTTCCCACTGTTTGTCTTCAGGAGGCGTCTACAGCTTCACCGGGCTTAAAGTGGCAGCCGCTTAGCTTAAACCTCGTTAAAAGTAACTAAGCTCAAGAGAGCCTCGGCTCGGGCCATTATTTTATTTTTATTACCGGATTGGGATTGCTGTGGAGTAACTAATAAGTACATTTACAGCTTCTTCTCAGAGCCGACTTTATTGTCTCAATTTTATTAATTAAAAAGCCGTGTCTGGAATTCAAAAATCGCATGGTCATAATGTACCTACTATAAATCATGTAATTACTATTGAAACCTTAACAACACTATCTTGCCAAAGTACTTAAGCTTGATTAATTTCCGCTCACAGTATTTCCTAAGGCTTCCTTTCCGTTTGAAGCTTTATTTCAACGGAGCTTTAACTTCGTAACTTTTTGTCTCGCTCTAAAATTAGTCGGGCGAGGAATGTTGAAAAGGTCATCAGCTGCTAAGTTTTGAGCAAAAAATCGTCGTAAAAACATTTTTTGAAGAGGGTGCCGCGTACGTAATTAGGGGATTATGGTTGGCCTCGTTTTCCTCACAGTGCTGTCATTGTGGGGTTTCTTGGCTCGTAAAGTTGTAATTTGTATTTTTAAAGTTATTCGAAGAGACTTTGTTCGGATGGAAAATTAATAATTCTAAGGCAAACGTTTTTATGGAACAAAAAACTATTACAAAAAATTTTTTTAGGTAATTTAATTTAAGTTCTATGATTTAGTGGAGCAAAGATTAGATGTGATTTTGTGATGATATATTAAATTGAAGTGATTATTTTCTATTTTGAAAAAAATAATATAGGTAGGGTACATTTATGTGTATTTATGATTTTGGAGATCCCGGGTAAAAGCTCACATAACCATGTATTTCCTCAAGAAGCATATATTATCAGGATATCTTTTCTAAGCCCCTCCCCTCCAAAACAAGAAAGATATAGTTAGTATAAGTTTTTAACCTTAAAGTAATTAATTATAGCAATATTGAGACAATTCATTATGAATGTGCTCGCCATTTTGTTGTTCATTAAACATTCATTTACATTTAAAGGGAACTTCGTCCGTTTAGAAGTAATATCGATGAATTTAATAATGACCCGCGCAAATTTATGCCGCCTTGTTTTCCATGCATAAATTATTCATTTCAAGTATAGCGACCTAACTATTCCGTCTCTATTTCAATACATATTTGCATTATAAAAGAGTAAGTTTAAATTGTAAAATCGCGTAAATGTCGTTTGTCAAGTCAAGTCCATATTTTCATTCTGTGAAAGCTTAGCTTTTTCATTTGCGATATCCAGCCTTCATTTACCGTGGTGCCTATGATGTTCTTATTAAAATTTTAATAGTATTTACCCGCGGCTCCGCACGCATTCGTTTTTATCTTCCCCGCTAGTTATTTTGGTAACTTGATTTCTCGTATGTATGGAATTGTAGATAATGAAATGAATAATGAAATGAAATGATAATGAAAAAAAAAACATGGAATTGTAGATAAATATCAAACATAGTTATTGGTTGCCATAGTGATGTATGACACTACAACTAACAAAACGGCAAAAAGATGTTATTTTCGTGTTATACATTACAATGAAACCTATATTAGGTAATATTTTTCTCGGATAAAAGGTCTATGACATTTTCTGTACCCCTGAAAATATGTGTGCAAATTTTCACGGTGATCGGTTGTGTCGTTAAGGAGTTAAAGCTTAACAAACAAACTAAATTGCATTTATAATATAACATAGATTTAGGATTTTAAAAAATTCTATGTGTATTTGATAACACGTTGTTTGTTGTTACTTTAAGTTTTATGGCATTACGTTTACTTTTTAATTCTAATATACTCAGATACCTTATGAGCGTACAAAGAATTATGTATAAAATCGTGCGCGATTAAATCCAAATTTTATTTACTAGTTACCGAAAAGTAATGTTACCAGAATGAGTACACATGTCACTGATAAAAAATAATCGTCATAAAGATGGAGATGAGTTGATATTTCCACGCGTTTAAATAAAATACCTCTAGCACATAAATCTAAAAAGCAATGTATTTTTTAGTCGTGTACAAATACCGTGAAAAATAAACAAAAACTAAACGAAATACGAGGTAAGCGAATGCTGCAGGAATTTCGTAACGAGTATATAAAACCTACTTTTAGTTAGTTTGCTAAATCAATGCTTTAATTCAAATTTCCAACTGGCGCCACTACGTGCCTGAAATTTGTAATGCCTACGAAAATACTCGAGTTCGCGCTGAAAATTTTGCACATTACTGTACATACTTAATAAAGTTGGTTAAATATACTATGTTTATATAAAAAGTAAGGATTTGTTTCTTTGTTCCAGCTAATCTTAAACTTCTTTTATCAAAATATTATTGTTATTTTTTATAATCGTGCAATATCGAAATTTAACCGGAACAGCTAGCAATTTGTTATTCCCCTTTAAGATTATAATTTACTGTATAATATTCTGGCAACTCTATTTGTCTCCAGTGAGTCGTAGGCTAGTAAAATAAACAGTAAATCGATACATTAAATTGTTAATATCATGTAAATTTATTGCGTCCCAAAATAATAGTGAAATATCATGCTAAATCTACATCGTAAACTTGTCCGAAATGTGTGCGTCCCAAGTGTCCCCGGGAGTAGCGACACAAAGAGCTCTAGCATAAAATGACGCAGGCGAGCTCCCGGGGGTTCCCGTGCGGGTAATATCAACTGCGATGGCGCCTGAACGTTAATGTCGAAAATATTTCATCTTAATGAAAATTTTTTCACAATTTCAATATAGTTGTTCATACTTTTATATGTTTAAATATGTTCTGTTCTGTCTCACAAAAGAGGGTGAAATATGGGGAACTGACTGCCGACCTCCGCTAGCCGGAGAGACACCCAAAGATGAAGAAATATTTGTTTGATATCATAGAAGCGACTAACTTGACTGTCATAATTTCGCGCCACTGAAAAATCTATATGACACAACTGTGTCTGTGTATTAGAATACCAAATCGACAATTGTGAAGCAATTGAAAAGTAATCAGCCACAATCCCGAGGGAATACGGATACGTTGCGTTGCCGATCTTTAAAAGTATTAAGTAATTACTAATTTTGTAAAGGATTAGATCAGTGGCAATAGCTCATTACGAAACCTGTACGAGGCAGGAAGTTCCATATAAATAGTGTGGTTAGAGATAGAAATTCTATTGCTAATAATTGTACAGCAAAATTATGCAGCTGGTTGCTGATTACTAATCTGGTATTTCTGATTACAAATCTGGTAATCTGATTACAAATCTGGTATTTCTGATTACAAATCTGGTATTTCTGATTACAAATCTGGTATTTCTGATTACAAATCTTGTATTGCATATAACAAATAAACGAAAAAGTTGCTGTTTCTCTCCAAGTAAAGAATCAACTTAGCGTAGATAGTGACAGTTTTATAATAAATAGGTAGAAAGTTTATAAAGACCACTGCACTTCCAAAAAAATATACCGAAAAGTAAAATGAAACAGAACTTAAAGAATAAATCTGAGTGAAACATTTTCACCGCTGTCAGTCGCACCATACATCTACTTACACCCAAGTGATAAATACAGCGGCGGGCACTTCGCGCCCGTCTCGAGACAATAATACATCAAGACCCGCTGACGGAAGAGACCCCGCGGCTCTATTGTGCCACGGTCCAAGCGATGCGCGGTAAAGTGCTTTAACACAATTTTAAGTTACGAAGTGGGTTAATGAGTGTTCTGTTTCGTGAATTTGGGCTGGCAAATGAGCAGGGAGATCACCTAATAACGAGACTTGTGGGATATATGTAGGTATTTGGAAGGATGCTTTCCTGTCACTTGAGCTCACTGCCTCTTCTCGATCATGTCGCCCAAAGTTATGATGAAATTAAAGATTAATTTCTGCTTGTTAAACGTCAGTTTTAATACTACCATACAGTTCATTGTATGAATGAAGAATGACCTGAACCTCTTACAGTGGGACCACTCCATTGTCAATTGTTTAACTTTTTGTAGTGAATACTTTAGCCGCGTCAGAAGATATTTGATAGGGCTAGGGTCGTGGTTGTTGTTGTTTTTCCTTCTAATGTCAGTCTCCAATGTCTGCCAATGATTTTTTTTAAATCCAATTATTTTATTTTTCTATTTAATATAGTGGTTTAATTAAATCAGTATAACGTATACACTCATCTTCAGTCCGGGTAGGTTAGTTTCGTACCTATCGGAGGTCCTTCAGCAGGGTGAGTGAAAGCGAAAGTAGGCTTTTAAATTATTTAATTATTAATGTTTTAATAATTAATTCATTGTTATTAATTTAAGAAATAATAGCTTTAATTTATAAAAGTTATTGAATATAGATAACGGTTGAGTTAACCAATAGCAGTCATCCCGAATAAAGAACGCTTCTTTAAATCTCCAATACATACAACTTTGCTTATAAACAAAAGTTCGGAACAATAGTTTTATTGATATTTTCTTCCTAAAGAAGAAAAACGGAAAAAATATGAAGATTCTGAACTGTGATCAACGATAGAAACTTTCGTTATAACAGTTATACCTTTTGTTTTTGATTCAGTAGGTTGTTGTCAATGATTATTATGAGACAAGATTAAGGATTACTTAGCTAACAAACCAAAAAACCGTATTATACAACCATTTTGTGTAGATCCTCGTGTGACGCTAACCTAGTTATAAGTTGTTCAGTTTAAATATACAGACACAATTGTAACATATCAAATTGTATTACATCCGTAAGTGCCTCACACGATGCCAATATAACTATGCATGTCTAACTACATTATATCCGTGCACCCGGACAATAATCCGGTTGCCAATTGATCCGGCGCTATATCCGTTTACGACCGGCTCGGCGGCTTGAATTCGGGCGAGTTGTCAAACGTACTTAGTGCGCCGGATTGTGCACGAATGTCATTGTGGGTTATAACCCACAATAATTATAATTAATTAATGTATACGTAATGATTAATGAATTTGAATGTACAAATGATTATGATTTAAGTTATTTTCTCCTGAATATGTGGTTCTCAATGACTATAATTAGTTTAAATATAATCTGAAAATTGTAGATCTTGTTGTAAAAGTCTCGAAGGTTGTAGTTTTAATTGCAAATGGTAAGACGCATAGATACGGTCAAGTTTAAAATTGTATTGTAATTGTATTGTAATTTTTTTCTTGTAGTTTGAATGTAGAACTTATTTTTTACTACTAATCTACTGACCGCTAAGAAATACATTTTATAATATTTTAAAATAAACCAAAGCGTTAAATGTAAATAACAGCATTAGTGGATAACATGTGTAAGTTGAAACATCGCGAAAAAGCTTTCAGCAAAGTCCAAAGGCATAAATCATTGCCGGCCCTCGACCGACTCGAGCGCGGCAAAGGGCTAAGTCCTCGTTATATGACATAAGGGCGACCTTACCATTGTAATTAATTAATCAACTTTTACAAAACAAAGAGAAAGCTTTTTATTTTACTTTGAGAGATTTTTTCCGATTTTCGTGAACACGGGACAATGAAGTTTTTTTTTACTTTATTCATATAAAACACTTTTTACCACTAGACAGTTATTGTATATGATGATACAAGATTTCTCTAAAATCAATCATTGATAACGCCATCAAATATATACTTTTTTTATATAGAAGTTGGGAAACGAGCAAGCTGTTCACCTGATATAAGTGACCGCTACCAATAGGTATCTGCGACAAGCTAATGTGTTAAAGCAGTTTCTCTACGCACTCTTCGGATCGTTAAAATAATGAGTACATATGCAAAGTTACTTTATATACATTGATGGCTACAAATCTATATCTCTATTTACCTCCATTTAACATATATATTTATTTCCCTTTATTCGGGCGTCCTCTCTTTTATAAAGCTTGTAAACCTTTCTCTCCGGCCATTTAATATTTATGCAAGACGTGCGATGCCTCTCTATTGTGCTACACTTTTTGTCTTCAGTAATACCTCCTTACTACACATAACGCTTATACAGCGTTATGTGTAGTAAGGAGTTACATATATAATGCGAAATATTGCTGAATTACATTTGCGTAATGCGGTACAATATACATAACATTAATTTTTTATTCAATAATGTTGTACATATGTTACTGTATGAGTGTATATTTTTAAAGTTAAGTTTAGTTTTCTCTCTCTTCTTCTTCTACTGCCTCTTCAACGCTTAAGGTTGATCGCTAACTTCACAAATATGTGCCTATTCTGTGCGAGGCGAAACAATGCTTCGGCTTTGCTTCACACTATCGTTGTTTCCTACTTCAATCAATAAAAAAATCTATAAGTTGCTCGCTCTCTCTGTTTCTCTTTTTCTACTTACATCCATTGTGCATTTGTCTCATTCTCTTACGAATTAAACAGTATACAACGTTTCACTTCGACCGCGTTTGAACAAGGAACGAATTATTATACATACCAACTGTATATAACAGTCATAACGATAGATGAACCTAGATGCTTAGTAAGCAATATCATCCCTGATAGCCCAAACTCGCCGGAGATTCAGTTCGAGTTCAACATCCATACACGTCGCGTTTGTGCCATTTTTCGGAGTCTTCTCTAAATTTACTGTGGCTTATATCAATCAATCAAATATCAATTTTTATAAGTAGGTGTTTAATAAATAAATTCATTTTTTAAAAAGTATGTTTTCGAATCCCATATATAACAGAAGAACAAATAACAATTATTAAAAAATCACACTCGATTTTTTTATAATTGTAATTATTTTGTTAATATGTTCGATGTAATTTAGGATCATCAAATCACTGGACTTGAAATTCGATGACGACATTAACACACATCCCTTTAACTTGATTTTGAGATTTAATGAATATTTTAACATTTTAAGTTAATTATAAAATATTTAAACATAGAAAAATGTTTAAAGATATACTGTTCATTTACTATGATTCTCCAATGCAATTGTACTAACAAGAATTCCAGCTTTGCTTGCTTCTTTGAGAAAATAATTTCAATGTTAGAGAGTAGAAAAGTTTGGTATTTGAAAGCATACGCTTTTTTCGCTTCTTCGCAGAACTGAGCTCAGACTGAAATGAACCGTAACAGTTCCGACAACTGGAACAAATTCGCGATTGAATTCCGCTTCTCTGAACGCAGCGATAGCGACCTCCGACGCTTTGCTTTAACATCAGCATTCGTTCTATTCTGCAAAAGATTGGTTCGATTTAGATTGAGTTATTTGGTTACAAAAATTGTTACATCATTTATTAAAATTCTATCAAAAGGATAGTGGAATCGTTATATACGAATTTAGTGAGCCAATTAGGGAGCCCATTTCAAAATATAGTGAGTTTAAGTGTGAGAGTGTGTGTGTGTGTGTGTGTGTGAGTTATTTTTAATAAGTGAATTTTAATAAGAATTTGTATAAAAATGTTTATGTTGATAATTAACCAGGATTAATTGTTAACGTGATTTTGTAAAGCGATGTTTATTATGACAGAAGATGGCAAACGAGAAAGCGGTGACCTGATGTTAAGTAACCACTAACCATAGACATCCGGAACAAGCTAATGAGTCGCAGATGCGTTGCTTACCTTTCGTAGAGGAGGTGATGATGACAGGAAAAAGGATGTTCCCTTTACCTATCCATCCCCTCCTCGTCAAAGGTTTTTAAGGGGAGAGGTTCTTCCCCTGCCCATTCTATCCTTATTAGGAAAGGATGGGAAAGGGACGAGGACTGGAATTGGACCACAGGCACCTCACTCATATGACTAGACGCAGAAGTTTATATCTACTGTGAGGTCGTGGTATTTCACAGGTCAGGCCATTCGTGCAACAGATGTTGTTGTTAAGAGCTGTTAAAATAACTATAAGAAGTTTTTTAAAATGCGCCGCAGTATCCTTAATGGATAATAGCAGAAAATGTTTAAAAACAAGAATTGAACAAAATGACCGCTGAATAAACGATACAATACTGTATACCAAATTCAAGAAAATGATTTCTATTTGGATTTTAATACCTACACCTCTCTATTCTTGGCTGTTGTATGTTTTTGTTTCAATGTATAGAGATATCTCTCTATAGATCATATCTCTTTTACATCGTTTATGATTGAATTAATAAGAGAATGAATTAAATCGAACTTGACCGCGCTCGTACGAATCAAACGATTTTTTGCCAACAGTAATAGGCTATTAATTAATCAAAAGTTGACCGCTAAGACCGCTCAGACTTGTCTACAGGATGTTTCAATTATTCCGCTTCAACATTTCAAGGGTCATTACGCCCGCATACAAGACAGGCGAGTTGGGAGGGCAGCCCGAATAGGACATGATTCGAACCTGAGCTCAGTATTTTTTTTATAAATATGTTTCCAATTTGGGAAAGTACCTCATTGCGGTGTACTGAATGTACGAATATAAAACTAAATAAAGCACATAAAATATTCCAAGATAAAAACAAAATAAAGTATTCGTCATTAACAAGAGAAAATATTTTTAATTAATACGCTGGTAAAACATACAATGTAATGGCTGCGTTCATATTATGTAAATAGGTCTCAGATGTACATTTGACGTAGGGATGTCACGCATATATAAATTATTATTCCACGTAACTATATTATTGTCGATGTTCATGTTATTATCGATATTAAAAATATCGATTGATCTATATTTATCATCAACAAAAAATCGATCTTTATATCAGTTGAAGCCATGTTATAATTATTTATGGATTTTGAAATTAAACTCAATGAACTAGTAGAATTATTTTAAACTGACAAAATTAAATGTTTATAACTAATTAAATTGTTAAACAGTTTTCAATATTCTTGGTCAAGACATCCATTTATATATTTTGTAATTACTTACACAGTTTTCATTACACTACCCATACATTGATACCTAATATCAAACCATATAACATTATATTATATTGATGTCAAAATATTTTTGTGTCCATCCCTAGTTTAATCGTAGGGATGAAATATAAATAATTCATATTTATATGTCAGGATCAGTAATTTGTCTATTGTTAAAACACACATCAATATAACTGCAAACTTTATGATATACCCAACTGAACATGCGTTGATATGCCACGTAAAACGTCAAATTTATCGACACTCTTTTTAAATAAGTCAAAATTTTCTTTACAATCGAAAAACATTTATTTTATTCATATAATATATTTGGGCCACAAAACTTTGCCGGGGTACTTTCCACCCTCGTTCAAAGTTTTATCACAACCTGATCAGTGATTAAGGAACACATAGAGGACAAACATACATACATCGAATTCTATTTATACATGTCGTGGTCATGTCATAGAATTCATCATTTCATGATGTGGCCGGGTTTTACATTTCATGAAACACGACCGTTTCATATACATCCTATTTTGTCAGACCTTTACTATTGTGTTTTATGAAATTGTTTTCCATTGTTCGTGAAACTCATTAAGCCGTCCAATTCATGCACACAGCTGAAGTCGATTCTTAATAAATATACGTGTGGAAGTAACTTTAATTATATGAATGCATTAAAACGCTCGCACAAAATAAACAGCAATTCACTAAATTTAGATACGTAATTAAACAAAAAAGTGTGTGTGTCAGATCCGACCGATGGAACATATGTAATCCGCCATTTTGTAGGCAGCCATATTAGATTTACATTTCTTTTACTAGTCGAGCTCTTTCATTTAATAACCATATTGAGGGAGTGAGAAAAAATAATATTATGTGTGTGCCATTTGGTGGCGGCCATACTGTATTTTCATTTCTTTAAATGCGTACTCTATTCTACTAGTCAAGTCCTCTCATTTAATACCCACATTGAGGAAGTTTCGAAAAAATATGTTATAAGCCATTATGGATTTACAATGATACTGAATATATTAAATTGTATTGTCATCAGAATTAAAGGTTTGTACCAAATATCAGATCAATCTGTCAACAAGAAGGGGGTAAATTTTTAATTAGTAAATTTGAAATGGGCGTAACGTTTTTCTTGTGACGCTTAATTAAATATATATTATATATACGCTATAATTTCACTGCTCAATAAATTTTCATACCCTGGTCTTGATATATGAAAATCGATTCTTAAGGCGTAAACTCCAAAAATAATGTGTTATTTATTGCCTGACAATTGTATACCTACTCTGTATCTTTTCTTCTTATGACCTACGACTACGACTTAACGACTACTGCTGCAAACTATGTATAGACAAAATTAACAAACAAATAATTTGTATGTTGAATAAATAAATCTGTCTCAGACCATAGACAACTAAGAGAGTTTAACAATTAAAACGAGCGAGTCTTGACAAAACATTCGAACCGTCTGAATGGAAACCCCGACGGATCAGTTTCTATTCGAACAAAACAAAGTTGTGAATCAATCCACATTGCCCGTACAATAAACTATAAATTTAATTAAAACTCCTTTACATATTTTTATTAAATACTAGCTGTGCCCCGCGGTTTCACCCGCCCTACAATTTTACTTAAACGATATTACCTACTTAATACTACCGTAACCTCATCATCATCTGACTGCCCTTTTCCCGCGTATGTGGGGTCAACACGGTATTGCCGTAGCACAGTTAAATTGATATAACTGTTTTATTTATAAACAGATTGAGATAAAACAAACACTAAATGATAGGTGAAGCCACAATACATTAGTGAAAACCGCAACCAAATCGGTTAAGCCGTTTCTGAGATTAGCGGTAACAAACGCACAGACAAACAGACAAAAATTCTAATAATCATTGTTTTGGGTTCTATTGCGTTTGTGAAGGCCCCTAATAATAGTTTTTCTGAAATATCTTCCATGTACAGACAGCGATCAGTTACATTTTTATTATATGTATAGATATTAGGCATATATTTTGAAACACTGTTCGTAATGTGCAATCAATATTTGATATATGATACAATGTCCAAATTAAAAACCATAAAGTCTTGTATTATTCAATTTCTCAAACAAAAAAGTTTTAATAGCGCTTCACGTTAGAGCACCTGAAACCATTAACTGCGGAACTAACTTTCGTAGATTAAACGCTTTGGTCAACCTTCTATTAATTGACTACATCAGGTTGTAGGGCTCCAATTTCGCAAAAGTTATTTAAACTTGTACATGTACGTGTTTTAAATTTAAAAAGC
>JWHW01029517.1:513698-525076 GCA_000931545.1 Papilio glaucus | reverse complement strand
TCAACTAGAGGAAAAGAAATTGCCCCGCGCCCTACATCCACAATTTGAAGATATGAGAATGAAAATCAATTAAGTAGATTACGTGTACTGTAGCATAAAATTAGCTAAATATTAGAGTGAATTTTTAATTCTGCTGGCATTTTCAATGTGTTATTTAATTATGTTGTCGTTTTATTACTTAAAAATAAGATATACGAAATGTTAAAATATGTAAATAAATTAAACGTGAAGTGCGTTTAGGTAACCACCATTTTAATGTGCCAAAAACTACAACGTGCCTATGTAAATTTGCTTACAACGTCCATAGCCACAAGACTTTCTCTTTTAATCTGTATAATACAGAATTTACTGTAATTTAGTTAATGTAAATCTGTAAGAGTCACCAAAATTTCGTTGATAAAATAAAAAATTACAGTAATAATTTACAATTACTTATATACACCGCTGGGTTACGGGCACATATTTATTTATTTACTACTTTAAAAATAAGGTTACCTCATAAACTAAAGCATTGTCAACTTCGTTATAATGGCTGCGTCTGCTCTAATTGAACGCGACTCACTCCGGCCGCGTGGTGACCCGCATCTTGCTTTTAATGAACAATAACTGGATAAAATCCGTAACGATCTGTATAATGAGACAGTACTGTCCTTTTCTTGAATTAAATAAGTGTTTTAAATACGTACAATGTCTTTAATATGCTATGAAATGCATGGAGAAGACTATCCTCTGTCAATGTCAAGCACATGCACACAAGCATGCGGTTATCTATGGGTAGCGCTCACTTAACGTCAGGTGATCCGCTTGCTCGTTTGCCACTTTATGCCATAAAAAAAAGAATTGAAATAAAATTAGAGTCATTAACGAATTAGTTCATCGGATAAAGGTGTTAATTGGTTTTCAACTCAGAAGAAGCATTATATACACCCCCTAGTGGTGTGTGTATCTATATTGTTTTGAATGATAGACATATTTTCAGGTGGAAATCGTCATTAGACTACTTTTCTAGTATCAAGTACTATAAAATTAAAATACTATAAGTTTATATGTATTACGAAAAACATATACATCATCATCAAACAACATTCGCCTACTGCCTCCCCTATGGATCGTGCCAAAGATCGATCCCTTACCGCTCCATAAATACACATATATATACGAATATTGTTAAAATAAATAAATAAATATGCGATCACGCCCGTAACCCAGAGGGGTATGCAGAGATTATGGATTTCTATTTGGTGCATTCCTGGCAGACCTCTCTCGTTCCTTCTATATCTATACATCTACACATACATGCTCATCGGTTACGAGAACTCCTTATATCGCCTTTCTTTAGTATGTCACTAAGCTGTTTATGTTGCAGACACTTCTGCAGCGCAGTGGCAGCGTTGGCAAGGGACGTCCAAGCAGAACTTGAATAGTTTTAATATTATAAATATTATGCCTGTTGCGTTTTAAAAATTTAACAAGTTATTTAAAGAAGAAAACACACCCTCAAAACAAAGAGATCATTTTTAAAGTTGAATTGTTTCTTAAACAATGGCATAGTATTCTTTTCGTTATATTTTCAGGGTAGAGGAGCCGAAGCGGGGATTTCTGTACATCCTCGAGCGCGTCAGATTTACATATTCGGGGGTACTTTGGACCCTGTTTAGTACACCACTAATCAGATATTTATGAAGAGCCGCGTGCTTAGGGTAGCTCATTAGATCTGTAAAAAAAATCGATCATCGGACATACTGGAGCGCGTCAGATTACGATGCGGAGGGAGGGGTTATATACTAATAAGTGTGAATTTTAATAATCAGATCATTTGAGCGCGAAGCGAAGGAGTTCAGGAATCACAAACTTCTTATAAAAACCGTCACCAAGACATCCACGAGCGCGTTTTTTATTTTATTTTAAAGTAAGTAGTTCCAGGATAACGTGATAAGATTATCTGACGATTTCAACAAGCAACAAAAATTACAAACCAAAGTAACCAAAATTATAAATAAAAACTGTAGACCACCGCCATTTTTAATCTTTAAAATCCAATAGGTCTTCATGACACCCGAGGATGTACAAGTTTAGCATCGTCGGCTCCCTTGCTATGTCGTATATTCTTTCTATATTTCATGTACACACATACTCCTAACTTATAAGCACTCTTGCGTTTTTCTAAAGGTTACCGTCTTTTTATAGGGGTTCTTATTATTCATAGATTTACCCGCTTAAGTCTTCTTTAATAAATAAAATTAATGATGCATAAGTAAGATTCAGTACTAGTGGGGACACTACATCCTACTATAAAAAAATTAAAAGTGTTTGTTACCAACCTAGGAAATATGCAAGCCTTTAATCACTCAAAGAAATTCTTCTAGGAAAACTCTATAGGCAATTTCATGTTTCATTAAACACGAGTACAAATAAAATAAAAATGATAAAATGTCAAGTCTATCAAAGGGGGGATTGTCGGGGGGCCGAGAGGAGAGGGGTGTTCGGAAACGGTTCTAACAATCGTTCCATTTAACACATTAGAAGTTCTCTACCGATACCAGGTGTAGAATGTAAATCACTGAAAGTTGTAAACAATATTTTTATAGAACATTTTACAAAACATGCGCAAATATGTTTAAATATAACTTTTCAAATATTTTACCACTAGAAATGCTAAAACACATCCGCACTATCCTCTTTAAAGTGAATAAATAACGTTTAAAATGTAACAGAAAGACAAAGAATTGTAATTTTTGAATCTCATCGAAATTTTGCCACTGGGACTCGAACCCTGAGTAAACGAGCCATGACGCAGAACCACTACTATAATATAGTGAGGGCTGTGCTTATACACTCGCTGGTGGGGACCGCACTGTAAGTCCGACAGCTACCACCGTCGGTGCGGAGTGCGGTCGCACAGTGCTGCTATTTCACTTGCTAGTAATAACAAATGGTTGTTTGAAAGAACTACTCTAGCACCTTCTATAATTTATTTAATTATATTTCAAATAAAAAAATGAGAATAACATATTGTGTCAATTCTCAGTTAGTAAGTACGTGTCGTTAGTAAAGCTTGACAAAATTATATGACATAAAAATCGTAGCAAAACTCGTAGCATCGTAGCTCTATAAAAGTCTAAGTCTCAAAGAACAAATATAAAAAGTATTGTTATGAAATAGTTCGCTGTAAATAATTGAATGGGGAACAATCTTTTTTATTCTGATTCGAATCGAGTCGCTACAGAATTGTTACAGTACAGTATCGATCGTAGTATTATCACGATATTGGAATATAAAATAAAATTTTGGTCTGTTGTTTCTTAAGGACCTATCGTTATTAATAATTATGCTTAAACTTAAGATAAGCGGGTATATTACTTGGGATAACATAGCACACAATCTGGATGCGCTAACTTAAGCAGTACTTAAAATAATTTTATATACCCAATTATTTCATATAAATTTAATTTTGACCTACAAATATATTTGAAATGAACAGAGGGTACTTCATTAAAATCACTGCATTTCCAATAAGCCGGGTATGCTTTCGCGATGACGTTAATAATTCCTGTTGCTGACAATTTGCGCTCGTGTGCAATAAGCGAACGCTTCATTTAGGCATAAGGGCGTGTTCACACTGAGAGGAAGTGGAATGAATCAGGCAAATGCGGAAGAGAAGTAAGTACAGCAAGTATCATCTGATGTTTTTGGTAGCAATGTGACTAGATAACATCTGAGCCTTTACGAAGAGTCGCTTGGTAGCAAAATAAACATAAAGTAAAAATTGATAGCACAAGCATCAGAGAGGGGTTTGCAGTATTTGGCAAGGTCCTAAGCACACCTTTCTCGGGTCTTTTGCATCTTTGAGCTCATGCTTGTTGATTACGAGTACTATTAACTTCGCCTTTTTAGATATGTCCCAAGAGTCTATATAATAACTTATCAAAGGAAGGGGACTCAGTTTTTACTCCAGTCAACGGCCGTGACAATACCTGTGGAGGTTTGAGCTTTTAGTGATTGTTATAAGCAGTCGTATATAGTGTGTACAGTGTATTGTGTAGTGAGAATATTACTGTGTAGTGAGAGGCTACAACCTGTGGGAAATATCACTGTTCTAAATCATCCTTTTTGAATGGACGAACTACTGAAACTACATACATATGTTTCTCAATATTAGTCGCATCGTCCACTTTTAAGATAAAATGGAGGTAGAGTTTATATCTCTTTTTCCCCTCTAGACGAAACGAAAAACAAGTTAAATTGGTTAAACGAACAATAATACTTTGAGTTATCGCTTCTACTATTACTATAGTAGAAGAGGTTATTTAAACCAAAGAAAGAAACCGTACACTTCTTCGTAACTTCAACTTAAGTAATTCAACTTAACTTAAATGTAATGTGCAGTGCCGAGATAAGCAGGCACTTTGTAATGGCTCGAAGAAAACGAAATATAAATCAGGAAAGTTATATAGGAAGAACATTAAAAAATTCAAATTGTTTTTGGATTTTATATTCCATTTCTTATGTGTTCTACAGAAGTAAACAAAGCTGACTACACAACAAGACAAACAACCCTTGGATCTTATATTTTCAACAACCACATTGTCATAGCAGTAAAATGTAACTTCTAACTACGTCTTCTTGTTTTCTTTGTCGCTTGGAATAAAAACTTTGCAAATTGTAGCGACATTTTGCTAAGAAACGAGGTAGATTGATTAAATGTCATGACTTCAATTAAGGCTCGTTAAGAGCGCCCCTTTTCAACCGAAGAACACAATTGTTGGCGTTCCTTAGACCACTGACACTTGAAGACAGATGTTTCCCCAGCATAATGTAAATTCATTGTACGATATTTGTTACCAGCATCAAGGGAATAAACATAATTTACTATTGTTATCTCCTTCGGATTGGTTATGGTTTGCAGTGTTGCCTCCAGTAGTTTATGGGGGGAGTTCGATTAACTGCGGGGAGCGGTGCCACCAACACCGGCGCATCGGAACCAATGTCCATTAGTGCATCGCTTAATGAAGAACTCGCTCCTTAGGGGACATCGGTGCACACAGTTTAGTTCTCAGTAAATGGAATGAAGTAAAAAACTATTACTTATACTAGGCAATATAAAGTAACTATAGAATGTAAATTTGTTGTTAATATTTTCGTTTGCCTTTTCTAGCCTGTACAAATAACGTATTTCAACCACTGACAAACTACTATCACTATCATGAACTCGTGTTTATTGTTTTCTTGTGTAATATATTCGTTCGTTGAAAAACTAATTTAACGGATCTTATCACCGTTATGGAATGGTATATTCCACATTTCTTTGTGTGTATTTTATTACTACGAACGTTCTTATATAATATTGTTATGATTGAATGACTAGGATTCCTTGAAAGTACACCTACAAAAGTTGGGGATTGGATCGTAGTTACATTTTCCCTTATAGTATGAAAAATGATCAGATCTCGGTCTTTAGTTAAAACAAGACAAAAATAAAAAAAGTTAACTATTCGATTGTTCTTTCTCTATTCCAGGTGTGTTAGACTTTTGGTCTTATTGTCTTACGTAATAATTAATAAATACGTTGCTTTAATACGTTGCTTTAAAACATGCTGCCTCAGGAATGCAGTGCAATGCGTTTTGCGAATACTAAAACTGCGGCCTGTCAGTCGTGACTAGTCGTAAATTTAGTTTGTGCTACATATATTTTCAGAAAACATGTTAAAACTAGAATGCTTTCGAATGTCCCCCAGTGTTAAATTTACAAAAAAAATTACCCGAAGTTTGTAATTTCAGTCATTTTTTACCTGAAAAGTTTTACCTAACGTTATTCAGAAGTAAACGTCGGCTCAATATTTTATTTAATGACGTAAACTCTGGACGTTGCCGAATACAAATAGTTAATTATGTATTTTCCCTTAATGTTAATAAAAAACAATTAACTTTTCATTTACATAAACATTCACTGCTTAATGTAAATAATCTTACAGCTGTTATATTTGCAAATTAAATGCTCTGAAATCGAAATGTAATGTATTTTCCCTTATCGCAAATGGAAAATTCGCCTTCTTTAGTAACTAATTCGACGTGCTCTCTGAGATTCAAACAAGTCGACCTACTTAGTTCTTTTGTAACTCTGAATTAGTACGTCTCCGAGGAATACGAACGATATAGCGTATAAACAAGTAAATAATGAACTGTTTTGTGTCTTCTCTTAATATTTACTTTAAGAATATTTGTGGTGTCTCAATATTGTTTGAATTTTTAAATTATGTTAATCGGGTATCTTAAACGCTTAGCTTCTGTTGCGGCAGGTCCAGATTTTCAATGGAATGGGTGGTACAATATAATGTTTAAGAAACACAAATGTTTGTTTTCGAGGTCTTTAATGTCCTGCTATATTGCTATGTAAGTAAATAGCTATTAAAAACTGTCTTTCTCAATATGTTTTAAACAAATGACAGGCTATATTGTAAGACTTTTCAGTCATTCGAAGTCATTTTTACCGACTTCAATATGACCATTTGATTTGAAGTTTTTAATACCTTACTTATTAAGAAGCGATAACTATACATGTATGTATATTTCTAGTTGGTTTGTCTTAATATCTTCCTCCATAATTATTACGATAAAAAATAATTATTTAGTTTCACAATTGAGAATAATGAAGTAGAGCTTTATTTTTTTTTTAAATAGAAAGTCGCAAACGAGCAAGCGAGGTCACCTGATGCTAAGTGACCGCTACCCATAGACATCCACAACAAGCAAATGTGAAAGAAAAAGATGTTTCCTTAACCTATCCATACCCTCTCTGAATAATCCTCTTCCCCTCCCCATCCTATCCTTATTAGGGAAGGATGGGAAAGGGACGAGGACTGAAATAGGACCTTTTTTTAACTACTATTACTAACGTAATATAGCGAGTATTACTAATTTAAATACTTAAATTCCTTTACAAGTAAGATATATATGTATATACTATATAAGCGAACTTGCAAGAAATGAACTTCAATAATATTTAATACACAGCGAAGAGACGTGACCCGCGTGCAATATCAGCGAGAGATAAAGACTCCGTCTCATTAGGGAGGTACGAGATAAAGTGACTACGTAAAACTGACTCGGACAGTCATGAAGAAAAGCCTATTATGCAAATCGTGTTCTACAAAGAAAAATATAACCTCCTATAGCATTTTAGTTCTTTTTTATCTATTGAAGAAGTTGACAAACGAGCAAGCGAATGACCTAAAGGTCTATGTTACCAGGTCATAAAATTAAAAAAAAAACGAGCAATCGATTCACCCGATATTAAGTGACCGCTACTCATAGTCATCTGCAAGCTAATGCGTTGCAGATGCGCCTACCTTTAATGGACTCCTACTTTTAATGGATTTCCTTTTCCTACCCATCCCCTCCCCGACAAAACATCTTTCACTTCCCGGTAAAATGACGGTCAGAAGCATATGTAGAGTTTTTCACGAAACCGTGTTTTAGTCTTCCGTGTCAGGTATATCGTCTTTAGTGGGCGAAACATTTGAATGAAGTATTTATACCTACGAACAGTTTGGTTCACCGCTACTCTTGCGGGACAAGTGGATGTCAGAATCGCAGCGACTTAAACCACACAATGTTCTCACAAATGTTGTCAGAGCTATGGGAACGCTTTCGCACACAACGACGGCGTCGCCAACCGCTAAGGCAGCTGTCTGGAGAGGGCAAGCATCCCCGCTCGTCTTCCAGAAAGCTGCGCCGATACACTAAGCGGGCTCCACTACAAAACCCTTAGTCACGGGTGACGAATTCCTCCGAACCCGTCACCTGAGGTTTGTCCCTAGGTAGTCAGAAAAGCACAAGTTTTCGCCTTCCCAGGTCCCTGCGGAGGGCATGGTCTTAGGTACTGTCGCCGACCACAAGCGATTGAAACAGTTAACAGCTTGTAGGAAAACCGTCTCCATTTTCCGTTTCGCAGCCCCACGGTTGTCGAAACCGCAGTGTTTAGTCGCGGAGGATAGGAGTGGCGCACCACAATACTATCACTCCGCTCAGAAAAAATACAAATGATAGATTTTAAGAATAAGCAATAATAAAAAAAGGCTTACTGAAACAAAATTAGCTTGAGTCTAGCATTTTATTCCTTTCAGTAGATATAGGCAAGAAGACGATAACAAAACAAAACGGGCACGGCTCAGTGATTTATTTCGTATTGTTGGAAACGAGTAATACGGAAAAATATGTTGTATAACACCTCACGAGGCCTGGTTTCTTAGCCTAAGCGATATATGTGTGAGATTTTTAAAAGTTGTTGCAAGTTACAATGCCATTGCGCTTTTCCCTTCTTCTATCCAACTCTGCAACAAAGCATAGACATTTGTAGCGGATGTCTATGGGTAGCGGTGTTGACTATCTCTCTATAATATCTTGCTCTTTCGCCGCCTTTTGCCGTAACAAAATGTCTAATTCTCTGTTTCCTTTTGTGTTTAGGGTGAGCGTGCCAGGGTATGCAGGCAGTCTGGCTGCAGCGCTGCCTGGCGGTGGCGCGGCAGCGTGGGAGCGGTTGGGCACCGAGCTGCTGCTGTCGGGGCTGGTGGCCGCGGCGTATTTCGCCGCCATGGAGCGCCGCTGGACCGGCGCAGCGCCCGCGCTCATCGGCGCCGCCTACTGCGCCGCTAGCTTTGTCTCTGTAAGTTCACATTTATAAGTTTACTTTTTGATTTCAACTCGATGCGATCCTAGAACACCTCTCTCACTTTTTCTACAATAATCAAGCATCAATTTACTTAATGCCAATAATTGTCCCCGTTATTAATCACATTAATACTGAAGCAAAAAAGGATCTCCAGAGATTACAGAATCAAAATCTGGGTGTTCCCAGAATGCTTGTAGTTGAAAACAGTAATTAAAATAAATTGAAAATAGTCTAAATAAAATAAAATTCATCTTATGAAATTACACGATAAATTGCCAGTAAGTACACTAATTCAAAAGTTCTTTCCACAATTTTCTTTGTGCAGCGGTAAGTAACTTAAAGCATTAATTGCTTTGTAGATTGTAACTTCGGTGAAATTTATTATCTTTCTCCTAAGATATATTCACAGCTTAGAAATACATAATGATATTTTATATTATGTACAAAACTAATAAATAAAAGGCTAAAATGGATTATGTTTTTATAATTAATCGTTTAAATAAAAAATAAATATCTAAATTTTAATAACCGATTTATTTATTAAAAATTATATATTTCTCGTACTTGTGTATGTTTAAAGACAAAACTAATTATGCTTATTTTAATTAATCTATCTCCAAACTTTCTTAGCGTTCATCGTAATAATGTACGTGCTAAGAACGAAAGAAAAGTGTGGCTTAAAAGTGGACGTTGTGACTGGAATTGAGAAAGGTATGCTTCGGTGGTTCGAGCATTTTGAGAGGATGAATGAAGAGAGAATTACGAAACAAATTTATGTAGCAAAAGTGAGTGGCAGCGTTGGTAGGGCACGCCCTAGGAGAACTTATATCGATCAGATTAGTGGTTTACTAAAAAGAGCGATATAAGGAGCACCCATAACCGACGAGCATGTATGCGTAGATGTTTGAATGTAGAAGAAGCGAGTGAGGTGTGCCAGGATCGCGCCAAATGGAAATCCGTGATCTCTGCCTACCCCTCTGGGTTACGAGCGTGAGCGCATATTTATGTATTTATTTACTAAGAGCTACATCAGATTTCATTTGATTAAAACTCATTAGACGAGATCAAATCAGAAACATTTATTGGGTCTAACAGCCGATCTTTATGTGGATACGCCCTCTATAAATCGTACCCAGCCGGACCTACCCTGTTTTACGAGTTTCTGTAGGAAGCCTAATTGTTCCTGGCATATTGCCTACAATCGTACCTTACTCCGACGACCTAGCTTACACCAATCGTAAAGAAATAAAGATATGTTTACATTGTGAATCGTTAGACGTTCCAAAATTATACATTTTTTTTATAAAGCTTTGTCTACTCATTCATATAAACATGAGACTTAAGGCCTGTGACGTCATAACAGCAATATTATACAGTGTACAAAAAAGCTTACATCGTGTAATAACGAAAGAAGTGCGCCGCTAGCTGTGCGAATATTTCGCATCTTAAACAAGCACCGAATTTTTAATTGATTCAACTCGATGTTCCGGCTTGAAGACGATATATTTGTTGAACTTATTTTTTCCACCTGTTGATTTTTACTTTATTAATACGATTTACCAACACAATTTTTTTAAGCTTCTCAAATCCAATTATTACTTTATATAGTATAACGTTTACGTATTTATGCAGTTTTTGTTTGTAGGGTTTCTCAAATTTCTTTACTGCCTCTATATTCCTTCTCCCTCCTCAAGGAATAAACATTTAAAAACAAAAAAAGTTTAATAAATGATCATAAAATCCTCGAAGCATACGAAATCCAATTTGTGAGACTCATCAAGTAAGCAATCCGCAACACTTGCGTACAGCACAAAGATATAAAACTTAGTATTTTATAGGCCGTAAAAATATCCGCCATTCGGTGAATCATAAGCAGAACGAGAGGGCAACATTGAATGGCGATCCTTTGCCGATTCCTCGAAGATAATACTGCAGCTCGGCTCGCTACCTGCGTGTCGTAGCCGCGGCCGACAGATGCTCGGTTCGGTCTTTTTTGTTCCCTCTGTCCATCTGTCGAAGTGAGTGCGGTCTGTAAAAAAATAATCGCGCTGAACGTGTACAAAGATTTCTTTTTCTTACGACGTATGCTTTTTTCTATGCTCAATGTAACTGGCTGCTCGGTACATTAGTGATAACAAATGTATATGTTACTTCCGTATGCTTTGTTTACAATAACAAGAAAAAAAAATGGCGTCCTGTCAAAATGTTACTTTAAGTCTATATTTCCCACAGCTCACCAATTATCCAATTTATAATAGCAATATGCAATAGTTAATTTAACAGACCAATAACACCTGACTGACACTGACCCCTATAACAATCCCGGGAAGATTGCGAATTGAATAACACTGACAAACATTTATTCTATTATACATTCAGTCCTCCCTTCCATCATGATAATTAAGACCGAGAAAGTCTTATTTTAACATTATTAATTCATGAATAGTGTCGCGGCCCGCGGCGCTGTCCCAAATGCGTTTAACCACCAACAATAACTTTTTGTTCTCCTCTTAATTACCAGACATTACGCTGCTCCAATGGAAAAGGATTTATTTCACGTCATCTGGTGCCTCGCGGCGTTGCTCCAGGGCCATTCTGCGTCTTAAACCTGACATTTCAACAACGTGTTATAGCAGGATCCAAGACAAAAACGTCAAGAATGACTTGCATATCCATTGTTTTATTAAGTCTCTAATAGATCTACATATTT
>JWHW01029517.1:494187-507877 GCA_000931545.1 Papilio glaucus | reverse complement strand
GAATACATTTTCGAATATGAAATTTACACGTTTATTGAAACGCTCCGAAAAAGCGATGCATTTCGAAGCAATATCCATTACTATGATATCGTGCCAGCCGAATGCGGAATGAAAATATACGCTTAATTTTTTTTTTAAATATAAATAACTCACATATTGTTATTGTATTAGTTAAAAAATAACTAACTAAATAAATAAATTTAACGAGTTCATCACAAGTGCTTACTTGTATTAAATTTTCAGTCAGACGCCAGTTTTTTAGGGCGACCACAATATTTTAGATTTTAGAATACAAATAATATGTTACTAGCTGTGCCCCGCGGTTTCACCCGCCCTTCAATTTTACCTAAACGAAATTATATTACCTACTTAATACTACCGTAATCTCTTCATCATCTCACCGCCCTTTTCCCGCGTATGTGGGATCGACACGGTATGGCCATAGCACAGTAAAATTGATATAACTTTTTTATTTATAAACCGATTGAGGTAAAACAGAAACTAAATGTTAAGTGAAGCTTTCCACAATACATTAGTGAAAACCGCATCCAAACCGTTTCTGAGATTAGCGGTAACAAACGCACAGACAAACGGACAAAAATTCGAATAATGATTGTTTTGGGTTTTATTGCGTTTATGAAGGCCTCCAATAATAGTCTTTCTCAAATATCTTCCATGTACAGACAGCGATCAGTTACATTTTTATTATATGTATAGATAGATAGGCACGTCGTGACTCAAATTAGGGTTAGTATGCTTTACTTAGCGTCGAGCGCAATCACAAACGTGAAGTATCGTAGTACCGGTATTCTTAGACTTTTTTAAACTATACTAGACCTACCCGATTTAGGCGACGACTGCCTAACCACTCAGATGTAATGGTTTTCACAGCTTATTTGCTTGTTATCTAGTATTGTGTTGTGTTAGGTCGCAGTCGGTGTACAGCAAGGGCAGTGGCGCCGCTGCGGGCGGGGGTGGCGCGTCACTGGGCGCGGCGCAATCGCTGCTGCTGAGGCCGGCCGCGCACGCACTCGCGCTCAACCAGAACGCGCACAACGCACAGCGCGACCCCAACTACGGCACCGCGCCCAACGGAGTCAGGCCAGGACCAGCCGGTATGTGTTCATATTATATACATATTTCTTATAGAAGGTGGCAAACGAGCAAGGGGTTCACCTAATGCTAAGTGACCATCAGCCATAGGCATCTGCATCAAGATAATGAGTTGCAAACGCGTTGGCTACCTTTAATGCGGGAGGAGATAAACAGAAGAAAGGATATTTCCTTGTCTTACCCATTCCCTCCTCCATGAAACCGGCTTTCGTTTCCCATTATTTTCTTATTAGAAAAGAGTGGAAAGAGGTAGGGAGGCAGAATTAGGTCTCACCGGTACCTCACTCATCAGACGAAACACAGAAATACTTCTACTTCACGCCCGTCTGTGAGGTCGTGGTATATCACCGGTCGAGTCGGTTTTTATTTACATTTTGACCCTTAAAATAGTACTCCCTACATGTAGTATATACTGTACTTAAGTTTCACTGAACTTTTTTAAACATACTGCCTTGATATTTGATCCTTGACCCCATTACCTTGTATATTCTATTGATCTCCATACCTCCTAAAACTGCTACGTATACCACATTTAACAGGTGCAGCGGGGCAAGAGCGTCGCGAATCAATATACAGCGCGGGAGCGCGGCGTGGGCCACTGTCGTCCGAGGATAGCGCATACGGGAGCTATGCGCCACACGGAACGCTGACACACGGGACTCACGCCACGCACGCCAACCACGCCACACACGCGGCTCACGCGGCCCACGCTGCGCACGCGCACGGACACGCGACGCAAGCGCGCCCATTCCGCGGTCCGCACCAACCGGAACATTACTAGCGACGCGCCTCGCAGCACAATATTGCGCTGCTGTTTGACGTTTGAACGATTTTTCAACGCGTATGTGAGTTTACTTCGTGTTGTGATGGCAACAAAAGTGTGTAAACTTGTACTACATATGTGTTGCGAGTGGTAGTTTTGGTGGAAAGTAAAACGCCATCAAGGGCGAAGACTTCATGAAATGTGAAGACGTTAAATTCCTTATAACATTTCTTCGTTGTAAGCATTTCCTGTATCCAATATCTGAAAATTAATTATTAAGTTCATGTAAAGGTTTGTTAGGAAGATACATGATATGTAAAAAGTTATCCAGTTGCCAAATAATTATAACATCGATTTCTAATTAAGACAAAGAAGTAAAATACTGATACTATATGTGCCAAAGTGCTAGAATAGTAAATATTTGATTATTATATACTATAATTAATTGTTAATAATCTGTATAAAACATTTATATCTCTTAATTTCTTATTTAAGCGGCGGCTGCACATATTCTGGTAAATGTGGGTTGTATTTCACTAAGATTGTAAATTAACCAATGTTATAAATTTTAAATTAGATATATATTGATCAAAATGTTGCTTCCTATGCATATAGTCTTAAAAGAAATTTAAATTGTAACACATTGAATTATAGATGAAATAGAATTGTTGTCTATCTTGATGAAAACTATTCATAATATATTAATAAGTATTAGATAAATAAATTAAATAATAATTCAGTTTTATAATTGCAAATGGTAGATTTTATAATATGAAATTTCTCTCCAGTTTTATATATAATACATATTTACTAACCCTTTACTTACTAAATATTGAATACCTTACAAACATATTTTTGGTTGATTTTTTATTACTATTGCCAGTTATAATAAAATGTTACCAAAAGTAGGGTAAAAAAATTAAAAGAAAATTGTTTCGTCTTTGCTGACCAAACGCTCTTCGCTTAACTCAGTTATTGTGCCATATATTTTAAAATGTGTACAAATAATTAAAAGTTTGTTGAAACAATATAGGTTATGATTGAAATACTAATAATAATAAATAATAAAATCTTTTATTCGTTAATATACAGTTCCCTAAATAATAAACAAATACATAAAATACTAAAATTAATACTTAAGGACCTAGCTATATAAACATGAGACAATTAATTTTCAGACTTGTATGTTTCCCATATACATACATTTAGTTTATCCTAAAAAAAATGAGACAAATACCTGGACAATTCTATTTTTATTACTTATCTATATTATTTGACTGTTTAGGGATAAAATTAATATTATTCTGTAAAACAAAAAAAAAATTGACAACGAATTAGAAAAACGGTGTAACATGAATACTACATCTCCTGTTAATTGTTACTCGGAGCCTTCTGTTACAATCTAAAAAACGTATTTACTTGTATCATTCCCCTGACCTTTTCCCGC
This sequence comes from Papilio glaucus, assembly GCA_000931545.1. NCBI lineage: Eukaryota > Metazoa > Arthropoda > Insecta > Lepidoptera > Papilionidae > Papilio > Papilio glaucus. The sequence continues at coordinate 504,554 of JWHW01029517.1, read as the reverse complement.
TTTATGTGGGATTCGCCCAACATGTTTTCGACTTCCACATCGATCTATCACACGTCATTTCAGTCGTCACCCCTTCTAAACCTTAGCCTTTGACGATTCAAAATATAAAAAATAGAAGTTGTAAAATTATATTAAATAGGCATTCTGTTTTACATCCTTTTTCATATTTCAGGCATCACTGCAAGTTCCTTGTGCTCTTTTTTAAGTATTACCTGCAATCAGTTATTGAAGCTTCAAGTAAACATGAGGAAGGTTTGAATTTCCCGAATATTTTCATCAAGAAACTTCTTCCGCTAAGACAGACCTTGCTGATTTTATTGTATTACATACAATAGTCCTTTGGCTATTTAAATTTAGCAGATATATTATTGAAGTTCTTGTGCCGTTAATAAAATTGAGCACAGTAATGTTTTTAATTCAAATTAAAATTTACAAAAGGAAAAAATTGTTTATTCCTAATAATCAAGTAATCATTTCCATAATGACACACAGTGTTGTGTTTCAATTAAGTTAAAAGACACATCATTTGTAAATATGTTTTGAATAAATATTCCTAAATATTATATTTTTTATTCTAATCCTAAAACTGTGTAATTAATTGACGATAGGGATAGTAAAATATTTTTAAGGTTCGTGTTATAACCCTCATCTACAGAGAGAGAGAGAGAACATATCGTTATTTTCCTTCTCAGAGATCAACGAATCTAATCCCGAATGCATGCCAATGTTTTGATCAATTCAAATCACGTCGGCTTCACTTCTTTTCGTGCAAGCTCTCTGGTTAGCACTGATGAACCACCACCTCCGAATGAAGTCTGGACGATAACTAATCGTACCCAAGCTGCTGTAATGTATTGATGAGGGATAGAAAATAAAACATATATATTTAAAATGCTTTTAATATTTGGAATATTATGCTAATTATAAATCACCATAAAACAATATTAACTATTGACAAAGCTAAAGCACGTTGGGGTACATGCAAGACAACCAAAGACTTACGGATCGACTCTAACGAATATTGTATACAAAACATGTGGATTGTGTCAGCTGAATTACCGAAGAAATCTTCTATCTTTAGACCGTTTTAGAAAACTTGAACGAACCGAAACGCAGCGGCAGATACGAGAGACATCACGAACATTCTATATATCTTAAATTAAGTATTTATATTTAACACAAAATCACACCCATCAAGCGATCGATCTGGCTATGCCTAACTTACATATAAATAACATAGAAATAATTCACATTCGTGTAAATAAATACATATTTTTTTTAATTTTTGTGCTCACTGACGTTTTTCTTACAATTAAACAATAATTGTTATTTGATTTGTTTTTATGCTTTCATATTCGGTTTGGTCATAATTATGTAGCAATAAAAAAGCGGTGAATAAAAGCTATTTAAGTGTACTAATCAATCCCAGAAAACAATTAAATATAAACATTAAAAAATCAACTAGCTCAATTGTTTTTTTTTTCTTTTATTGATGGTGACGTAACAACTTCCAATCGCCTCATGTCTCTCGCTCGCAAAATCATAAATATATTTTACCCAGTCTTAAGTATTTCACCTAAACTTCTACATCAATATTAGAATTATGATCAACGGCGTTTACATTGTAACCCGTAGAGTACAACGCCGTGCGTATGCGCATTAAACTGGTGCCACAAATGGTCTTGCGCCAATAAACAGCACGCTCTAGACCGCATACCTCCCACGAACCTTAAGAACTTGACCCGCTCCTTATACAAGAACTAAGAAAAAAAATGACAATAATACTGATATACACCGAAATAACCATATCATTCTCATGAACGAAATGTAGTACAAAAACATCACTTAGAGAATATTACCAAAAGCATCATTAAAACAACACTGTACCATGCCTGCGACACACTTAATATTATACAACCCGTTGTCATAGTGAACGACACACACGGCAATGCCGCGCGACGCGAAAATATCAAGCTGTCATTGTCGTTTTTATGACCTACGTTGCCGCTGTAATCTGTCATGTATTGCTTATCGGTCGCATTGTGTCGCGACAAACGCGCCGCGTTGGTCGAGATTGTCGCTCAACTAGGACAACGGATAGCGCGAATTACGAATTCATAACTCCACCATATTATTTGCCTTTACTTCATCCTCAACTAAAAATAAAGAATTTAGAAAACCAATACAGAGAATGTTGTTGAATAATTAAACTTTCAAATAAGCAATTTGCTAGCAGTCAGTTGGTAGAACGTTACGTGTGTAGTCGCCATTATCTCAAACAGTATTATAACTTAGGTATAAATTTGTGTTTTGCAATTAGGCACAATTCGGTCGTAAACATTTTACACATTAAAAATATTACGGGCCATTATCAACTTAATTTTTGTTCAGTCTGATATTCCTATAGTTGCTACCAAAAATTGTGCTAAGTTAATAAGAATTTAAATAGATTTATAATAACTTTTCTACTTGTAGTCAATCTACTCAATACTGTAATACATTCGAGATCAGATAGTAAGAGAACACAATTTTTCATTCTTGTGCTTAAAAGATTAAAAAAACCTATGCTAAACATCTTTCTAATCTAGCCGTGACTATAACCATGTATGGAATTAACAGCATAAAGAAAAAAATACTGTTAACAGTTTCATTCCGCAAACGTGTAATTACTATAGATTCCAATAATATTCTACAATTATCCAACTAAGACATATAACTCTAATCCAAAACAGACAGCAAACGGGGTTTGCGAAAGTGCCTTATATTCTACACCGACTATGCGACATACTCTTAAAGAAGTTTAGTTGTAGCAAACTAAAATTGGCGCCGAAATTAGACGATACACGCACCTAAAGAGCCTACGCACACCGCGTAAATATGATTTTAAAATTAACCGTAGACGACGCATAATGCGTTTCTGTAGCGCGTTAGTATGGATACTAGAGGTCAAAAACGACAAAACAGAAGAGGTGTTGCCACAACGACATTGTTGTTGAGAAACCGCTGAAATGGTATATTATTTCGAACCCTACGCTGTATAATCCCCGCGAATTGATAATGTGCTGGGACCTTGTCTAATTTACATGTCACGTCAGCCCTAACTAAAAAGTACAGTTAGCAAAATAATTGTTGGCATTAAAATTATGAAATTATTATTTTCAGTTACACATATAATAATTGTATAGAGATAAATTAATAATCTATTTTCTTCTGATAAACGTCTGTTAGTTATAAATTGGCTAGTGTCTTTTGTCATCTGTTGTTAATTACCATACTCTGATGAAGGTTACTGGTCTACTTACCAGTTTTTTTTTTTGAGGTTGAGGTTGAAGATGACATGGTATTATCTTTAATAATACCATGGCATCTTCAATGTTTTCGTTAAGATTATTTTTGTCTCATATTTTCAATATCCTTGATCAATTGTGACATTGACTGATTTTAAATATTTATATAATTTATATAATAATATCACAAGCACAACTGTGACATATCTTCCTACTACATTTTAAAACAAAGATTACAATACCAGCAAACAAGATTGTGTTGCTAACGGTACTGACTGTTCAATGTCACGAAATTACGTCACCAAAATGGATGCTAGGCGCATTATCAATTTGCGGGAGTAATACTACTGCTTTTATGACCAAAAAATATATTAATTATACTTAATTATAAAATCCATACAAACGCGCGTACAGCCTGAACAGCTACAATCTCACTTCTAACATTGTACAAGTGTTCGTATGAATACAAACAACAATGTAACAACTTGATTTATGTGCAGACGTAGATTACGTTGTGTGTATAGGCTCTATGCGACACAGCGACATCCGCGCGACAAAATATGTCCCTATGACTTAACATACTGCCTGTACTGTACGAACGAGATCGGGGTGACTGTCGGAGCAGCTCCGGGGTGGGGAAGCGTTGTGCGAGGAGGTTGATAGCACGGGGGTAGCGCTCAGCACACGCAGCCGCTCTCGCTGCCCTCCTGCTCCGAGCCCATCGGCGACTGCGTCTGCAGGTCCACGGCTACGGACGCTGGGGTTAAGGACATTATTGTAATTTGCTTCATGTAGCCTATTTTTAATAATTACAATTCAATCAAATCAGAATATTTTTGTCTATGAGATTGCGATATAGTTTGTTGTTGATGTGAAGTTTAAAAACAAACAAATGTTTATTTAGTAATCTTGAAATAAAGTGAAGTAAATTTAAATAATATGCATAGCTAATGTTATAAGAAAATAAGATAAAAACTTGGTTTCCGAAAATATTTTGGAATTAACGAATTTTAGCGTAAAAGGTAAGATTTGCTCTTTGTTTACAAACTTTACATCTTGATTTGGAACAAACTATAAGAGTGTTGTCGCAACTGATGGTGATATAAATACATTCTTTGAGTTTAGTAGAGTAAATAGTTTTTCATTTCTAAATAGGCCATTCAGTACCAAAGACAAAAATATTTTAAAACGTATCTTTAAGCCATTTTTGACGAGACCATGATTTAGGATGTCTGTATATATAGGGATACCACCCAACAGCCAGTTATGTCAAACGGAACGACAAGATAAGGTACCTAGTTAAGTAATTAAAACAATATGATAGTGTTTAAAAAGTTTTTATTTGAAATATTATCAGCGTGAGGTATTTGCTATTTACAAAATGTCATTATAGAGATTATCAAATCGAGCAGACATTTTTTGATTCGCTGACATGACAACACTAACCACTCAACTCAGCTGCAGTACGGTACACAAAACAATTGTACAGTCAGCAAACTCATACGTTACTTAAAGGATTACAAACAGAAAAACATTAATAAACTTGATATTAATTAAATATTGCTCATCGTTCGAAAATATTAAAAAACAAAATAATTTTATAATTCTAAAATTAAAAAGAAAATATATATTAAATCACAATATAAACAATAAATCCATATTAAGTAAGAATCTCTTCAAAATCTGCAATACCCACGTATCAATGTTATCGAATAGAAATAGACAATAAAAGCTCGCTGGAATGACGTGTCTTAAATACACATATGTAAATCAATACATAAAATATAATGTAAATGTCATAAGAAGGCTAGCGGTGAAAATATCACTAATAGAAAAAGTAGTTTGATTAATAAAGTCATAAGATTTTTTGTCTTAAGCACTAAAGTAATAAATAATACTTAATATACAATTACTGCGGGACCTCCGTGTGATTTTTCGGGTGAATAATATGCTATCGGTACAATTAAATTAATGGTTTGCAATCTTTTTCACTGATGGTACAAGATATTATAAAAATTTGACTTGAAAAAAATTGGTAGTTTTTTTTGGTAGGTTTTTTGGTAGTGAAGAGGTCCACACAGACGCGTGCTATATACAACACAGAACAGCTCCCAATAACGATGCTAACCTACACTGTAGTCGACTACGCTTGGCGCACATCTCTCATTACACTGAAAATCGTAAACAGCCATTAAAATTCACACTAACTTTTACTAATTTCTTCAAAAGAAGCGTTCGTTGATTGTAAGAAATGGCGCACGTGGCATTGTCCACAAAATCCAAATCTATACGTGTCATATGCTTATATTGCTCTTTTCAATTGACATTTTTAGCGCTGTATAATCATAAGATAACGCCTGTCATTCTCCCATTCAGTATTGAGTTGTACGAAAGGCGTCTCATACTCAGTCTTATAGACCTAAACAATTTAGCTGTTTAAAACGTAAATATCACGCGAAAAGCGACACTGATCTCTGTAGGGTACGACATAGTACGCTGGAGCGCAATTATTTTAAAAAAATTACTTTCAAAACTTCATTCACGATTTAAATAAGAATTAATTTAACTCAACTTTTAAATTTCTTTTACAAGTTAGACGGACCTTTTGTTGAGCTATACGCCTTATACTCCAGGATTTGGAAAAACCGATTTGTGGGACATTTAAAGGCTTTTAATAAAAACTACCGTGAATGGAAATTTAGACAAAATAAATTAATAATCTTTTTTTTTTCTTATGGTAACATTGTTTTGGATTCGGCTCAAATGAATGAAAAATGAAAAAGAACTATGAAACATATTACAATTTATAACAATATTGAATATTTCGTGGATTTGTTACTTTTAGATTTATAAATATTTTTGCATTTAACTTCTTTTTTCATATGAGTTATCCAATACAAAATAATTGCGTTCCAATATTCAATGTCTTGAGCTTGATCAAATGAATGTACACTATCAACTAATATCACTTAGGCTGACACACAAAAGCAGATTAGCGTATTTTCAGATCCGTTTTGTCGCCTTAAACAATGAAAACGACCTTCATAAATTACTTTTCTGGTCCCAAACTCTACCAAAACAAGATACATAATTAAAATGCGCTACATTTAATCCGAAAAATCTCGATAATAGTTGAAAAAACTGTCAAAGAGAAGTGGTTCATACATGTTCCTTATTTAAGACGACAAACGTATAACAACACTATTGATTACACCATTTCATACTTTCAATTTGATTCAATAAATTTAGCCAGATGATAATTGCGCGATATTGCACCCTAAGACAATAGTAAACCGTTCCATTTTCCCTTAATCTCTCGACAATCTGAGATTTATCGGTAACCTAATCCCTGTTACGATGTAATCAGTAGAGTTGCCTTAATCCAGTAGTTCCCAACCTTTGAGTCAAACCACAAAAGACTTTTCAGTGACGTCAAAAATTCTTCCAAAATGCAAAAAAATATTTAAATCTAGCCATTTAATTACAATACACACATTTTATAATCTTTCGCAGGACGATTTTCGGTTTTTTATTGGAATTTCGTAGTGTTTTGTAGTATGGTAAAGGTTGGGATGCGCTGGCTTACAGAACAGTAGTGGGTACAAGTTGACCGGCGGTGCTCCCGCGGGAACTAGCAGGCGCAGCCGCTGTCCGGCTCCTTGCTGTCTCCCGGCGCCTGGCGCAGGACCACCTCGTGCACTACGCAGCATTAAGGAATATAGATGTTCAACTAATACGGAGAATGGGGGAACAAAATGGAGTGAATTGTTTACACTGCCTAAGACAAATAGGGAAACTGTTTTTATTTAGTAGAATATAGTAAGCAATATTATTGTATTTCTATGCTTTGTACATTTGTTATTTTTAGACTGGTTACAATTAATTTTAATGTTATTACGTCACAACTAGATCTTCAAGAATAATGTATAACAAAACATTGTATGGATAAAATTTATCTAACAATCTATAATTTTCAAGAGAGATAATTATTTTTAGAGAGAAGGAAATAATTATGTGCGGTACTCATAATTTTAACATTTTTTTTAGTTTAACTTATCTCAGGCAGCGTAAACAATAACAATGAATTGAATGAAGAGGCTTGTGCAAGCCTTATTGACTATAGTTAGGTTAGATTACTAGGGATGAACTAACATGTGTACAAGTAAGATAAATGTACAGTGACATGCAAAAGATAGGAAACATTGATTGAAGATGACACTTTCGAATACATTAAGCGCTAAATGAATAGAATTTTATGTTATAAAGCACCTAATAATGATTACGTGTAGTTATACTTCTTAGACATGAGCTTATTAGGGAAATTAAATCGTCAAAAATGAACTGGCAACACCACTCAGAATCCATGTTGATATATTGTTGGTATAATAAAATCCTAAGAAGTATAAATTTGTGTGTACATACGAAGCATTCTAAATAACATAAAACATACATATAATTGTACTAATCAGCAATATATAATGTAATAAAGTTCAAAGTAAATAAGCAAATGAAGATACAGACAGAAATAAAGGCAATGTTTACATTAACAAAGTACGGGAAGACATTAAATTAGTAATGTTAAGTTTTACTTACAACATAGATGTTAACACGTTAATACCACCACCGACACGGCGCGGGACACGCCACTACCTCAACCGAATACGACGGCATAGTGTAAGATTAGCTACGAGACTCTGTCACCCCAAAATGTTCTTACAAACAAAACATTGACAATTCAAGTTTTTATTGCATTTTTAAAATAGAAATGTTAGGTTTGGCGTTCCACTTCAAGTCACTTTTAGCTTTTTGCTAATATAAAAGGACCAACGTGTTTGTGGTTTGTTTCTACACATCCTGCAGCATTTAATTTTAGATATCCACTGGTCATAAACATTGACCACAAACGAAAGATGTCAATTTCAAACATATGTAATTTAAAAGAAGAATAAATTCCATTTAATTACAAATTTCAAATGTCAAAAATATAGTCTATGGTTTCGATCGTACGTTTTTATGCTAGTCCTCAATTAAGGCAGGACCATAAGATGTTTGCCACTGCTCGAATTGATTATTAGAATTATGACACGTGTAAGCATAAGTTCATATGTGTTGTTTCCATTTACCATCTCATTACTAATCTTACACTGGGAAAACTAAAAAAGTCGCGTCCGTACAGATTAATCGTAAATGCACTCCGCGATCGTCCATTAGCCGTTATTTCGTAGACCACAAGGCGTTACGCAAATCCAATATAAATAGTTACGTATATAAGTGTATACTGTGCGTGTACGGCGCGGGTGATGTATGGGTGGGGGTTTGGGAGGGGCTTGTATGACTTGTGTATGATACTGTGAGTGGGCTGTCAAACTGTGAGTGTAACACATCGTAAAAAAGGATACTGTCTTCGGGCGGCTTGTTCTCCGCCGAGTCCATGCCGGGGAGGGCGGCGGCTACGCGTCGGAACAGCTGGAAATCACGGGTTTATGATTATATGCAAAGAGATAAATAAATACTCGTAGTTATTAATTTTACTATCAGGTAAAATTTAACCTCAATTAATTTACCGAAGAGAAACAACACAAGTAATTCTAACCGTGGGTTTCCTGGGGTAAAATCGTATCGCATTACAAGCTTTCTCTCTATCTTTCTGTCTGAAAAAACTGAGAAGACGATATGTTTTATGCGAATGTTCCCGGCAGTGTAAACCCACGTAAACAAGCGATTGCTTTTTTGTTCCTAAAGACCGCAGAGACGTAATTAAGAATCAAATTAGTAAATTGTGTCATTATTTAAAAAAGCTCTGTCGAGGGCTCAAGTTGCCATGATGGCTCGCTAACCTTCGTAAGATGGCACCCACAGGAGAAAAAAATATTACGTGTGCTTACCTGCTTAACGTTATATCCAGCCTTGGCGCTGGTCTCTATGAACATGACGTTGAGCTCGCGCGCCTTGCGGTCGCCATCCTCGGTGGACACCTGCCGCTTGTCCGACAGGTCCGTCTTGTTGCCCACGAGCATGATGATCACGTCGGAGCCGCGCTCCGTGCGCACGTCGTCTATCCACTTCGACGTCTGGTGGAATGAGTTCGCGTCTGCAACGAACATTAATGATATCGTTAGTACTTATTTCATAAAGATTTAGATTATCAATAATCATCAAACGGACTCAACCCCTTAAGGAATCACCTAGTATCTGGTAATTTTCAATGACAGAGAACAGGTTCGTTCCTAGGATCCTCTCGGGGCGGAGTAAAGAAGTATAACACTTTCAAACCAACATGAATGTTATGAACAGGGAAGCTAGGGCGTTACCGTAAGTGTAATACCATTGTATGTCATTTGCTTGTTAAACTGGCGTACTAAAAACCTTAAATTTAAAGCGAAGATGTCTGTACCTATAGGGTTGCCTACCCTTTGAATAAGACGCCTTTCTGGCCTGTTTTATATGCACAACTCTATAAGATGGGGCTTATGTTTTCATAAGATGTTAACCATTTTTTCACAGATATCGATCTAAGAGCATTAATATTCAGTGTCAAAGAAAGCGGCTGCGTCGGAGCGGTCGTAAGTCGTGACCCACCAAGCCCTATCCGCCGCGCCCCGGGGATAGCTTTACGAGCAATTAGCGACGGTTTATCGCTGTTATACGCTGGCTACAAACGAATAGCAATCGTAAAACATGCTTGCTTCACAGTTGCTCAAACAGATCGTTAAACAATTAGTGATTTTATTTTAAGAAATAAACACGCGAAATGTTTATTAAGACGTATATAACAACTGTTTAAAATTGGTGGCGAAACTGAAATATATATAATGAAAGTATTATCAGATAGATAGATAGATAAACACTTTATTGCTCACATTACATAAAATACAATAGATTCACTAAAACTAAACTTAAAATTAAACCTAAATGTGGGCAAGGGCGGCCTTATCGCTACGAGCGATCTCTTACAGGCAACCCTGTAGGACAGGAGAGGTAAAAAAAAAGAAAGATAAATAAATATCAGATTTGTTGCCAATCACTGGCATACACTCCTTACACAAAGTACAGGAATGTACGAAGTACACATAGGTAGTT
>JWHW01029517.1:448073-478184 GCA_000931545.1 Papilio glaucus | reverse complement strand
ATGCAATGCGATAGCGCTTGCTAAGAATAATTTATAACTATTTATATCGTCGCCAGTTAACTGATAAGTAAAAGGTTTTAACTTCGGTGGAAGTCAGTACAATCTACATACACACAAAAATGTATGTCTTGCTTACACTTACTTCTAGAGTAGACAGCTACACTGGATTCATACTTCACATCGCTTCGCATCTGGTCGGTTTTAAGTATTCCTAACTTGTTTTTTTTTTTAAATAAATTGCTAATCTGGTCATACTTTTGTCCAGTGTTATCTCTGTCGAGGCAATTACTTACTTATTTACCACACTAAATTGATTGTCTTTAATTTTTTTCCTTAAATTAACGACAAAACAAAATATTAAAAAAATTAACGGATTTTTATCACGTTTACTTTAAAAGTTTAAATTCCCGCCGCTTAGAGTACTTCACAGTCAGGAGGGCTCTGAGAGATTCTACCTTCTTGACATAGATACCACGAACAGTTAGATAATTATTATTTTTGTCTGTTAGCTAATTCCGCGTAATTAGACCAAAAAAATAATAATAAATCAACATCAAAATTTAGTAATGTATTATACATAATATATTCTACTGCGTCAATACCGGGGCCTACTCAGACTGGTTTATCATCAATAAAGGTATAAGACAGGGCTGTGTGGCATCCCAGTAGCCGTTCAATCTCTTTTTATACACATACGTTTTCCCGCATGATTACAATTCTGCATAATACATTAAACATATGGTATCAAGAATCATCTGATTTAGTCAGTAACCTAGCGGTAATAATATCCAGCTGTTGCGACGTGGGTTCAGAATCCAATTACAATACAAGCAGAGGATCAATGATTAATGAAATTTGAAAACATTACAACACTATATTATATGGTTCTTGACTTTGTTACCGTGGATTTACACTGCCGAAAACATTCACACAAAACATACCTTGTATCGCGACAAGTGGAATATACGCCAGAGGAAACCCACGGTAACACTGCAACTACATGAAGAAACTGTAATTAATTGTGTATTCACAAATAGCCTGATAGCATCTATATGTTTATTTAATGTATTTTATTGCAGTTCTCGTCGTCAAATCACATTTTACGAATATAAAAAAAAAATATAATATTGTGTCTGTATACAATACAATCTTCTAAAATGTCAATTCTTTTTCGTAAATATACCTTTGTCACAAAAAGCTAATCTTTAGACAATAGGTATCAATATTATAACTGACTACATGTTTGTATGAGACGAAGTAAATGCCAGTCTAACATTTATCCGTCCCAATAAACGTATGTAGAGCCAACGGTGCCTATAATAGTTTATCAACCTAGTTTTTAAATTAATCCGGCCACACAACATCAAGCTAAATAAGATCAGGGGAGAAAAGACAAAGATAAAATACTAACGGATATGGAATTCCATATGCATAACGACTTACAGTCGTCCCTGAGTTTATCTATATGAATTTCGAAGAACAAAACGCAATATTATAAAAGTTCATACAAGTTTCTTGTAGCTAATCCTTAATCTAAAATATAGAGATGAACCTACATTCCTGATGAAACTCTCTCCGGATTTTATTATTCCGCAAAATATTTTTTTTGAATTTGGACAACAAATATTACATCCGATATTAAACGTTACTAGTTTAAACATGTACAGCCCGATGATAACCGAGTGGAACACATTTATATTTGACAAAGTATATAACACGTTAGAAATAACAGAAACAAAACGCAGTTTGCAACATTACATAATTTTACTGGATTTAAGAATCCTTAATATGAATAATAACTTTCGTGTTCATATAATAGAATCATCGAGAATTTTGTAATTACTGACACAGTATGATTATAGCTAACTGATTGATTTTTCATAAACGACGTTTTAATTTGTGACGAGATCAGTGTATACTACTATGCACCACTACAACTGAGCTTGTGCTTGCTGAGTCTAATGGCTCCTTGATCCATTTCGATATACTTACCAAATAGTGTCAATGTAATATAGGTAAGTGTAACTGATATGAAATACTGAGATAACATAAACATAGACAATAATAAAAACAATACTTACTGGTAATATCATAAACAACGACAGCAACAGTTGAGTCTCGGATGTAAGAAGGTATGAGGGAACGGAAGCGCTCCTGGCCCGCGGTGTCCCACAGCTGCAGCCGTACCGTACGGTCCTCCAGGTACATAGTCTTCGACAAAAAGTCAATGCCAATCGTCGCCTATATGCAAAACAAATTTTTTCATTAGATAACAATTAGTTAATAAAACTTACTTTTACATGTTTGGCGTCACTGGGATGAATTTCAGTATTATTTTAATATTGTCATTGAACTGAACTGGATAAACAGAGTTATTTAAATTTATAACCTGATGAGATAAAAAGCTGATAAATATTTTATTTCCCTTATCTATTCAAGATTAAATAATAAAGCATAGCAAATATATAAGAAAAATGAAGCAATAAGAAATTATTTTAATTTACATTTGTTAAACTTGAACTCTTTAAAGTACTGAGATATTTATTTATTTACAAGCATGAATTGATTGTTGATCCCAAATTAACATTCATGTTAATTTGGGATCAACATACCTACCTTTAACTCTATATTAATTAGAATAAACTATATAAAATTTGCGTCTTAAATTTACTCTGGTGACAAATACAAACATAATCAAAAACAATAAAAATGACACCAAATTATATGCCTGTGCCCGAATCTTCCTCCACATTGAATCCAATAAAAAGGGGTTTTCATCGCGCAAAATTAATAAAAACTTTATTTTTAATTAGTTGCTACAACCATGTGCAATATCATCTACCACGACGCATGATTTTATTCACAAAAACTCTACTTGTTGTCTCATTGTTTCACTTCTTAATTTGTCTATCATAGGTTACTTTTACACTTCCCCTAATATACTCCTTATCCGTTCATGTAACATACATCACAAGTTCCATAAATCATCATATGCATTTAGTATAGATATTTTATTTTGACATTTCAAATAGATGCTTAAATTAAATTTATCAGTGTACATAACATGCTTACTGAAAGCGCTGTATAGTGGCAGAACCTGAGAACTAAATTGTTACTTCATAGCCTGTACAAATGGAATATGTTAGTAGAATTCAGTAAAGAGTGTCTACTTTAAGAGGGAGATTTTTAAAATTATCCCTCATTATATATTTTTTGTTGTATGTAAATCAACATATAATATCCAAATCTTTTATAGATAATAACCCATCTTTTATATACTTCACCTATTTCCAAAAATCTATTTGAGCTTATGTATGCTGTAACTATAGTTTGATTAAGGCTAGATAGCTTGTTCTATTTTAATAAAAATTAAGGTCAATTATCATATAATGTAATTAAAACAAACATCATAATACACTTTAATAAACATGTAACATTGTTAACATAAAACTATATTGCAAAAGATAAAGTATCTGATAAATTAAAAGAGCACAGACAAGCAGGGACGGATAGCACAAAATATTCTAAAGAAACTTCAATATTAATATAATAAAGCAGAGAAGTTGGTTTGAACTACCTAATCTTAGAAACTACCTAATCTTAGAAACTACCTATTGGACTTGAATAATAAACTTTCCACTGACATGACATGACTGACAATTGGTGCTGTAGGTAAACTGCAGGGCCCAACTAGTTATTTATATATCTGCCATAATCATGAGGGTCTTACTTACATTAATATTAGAATTATAAGGATGATCACATTTTAGACTTGGTCTCACTTAGTTAACACATCTGTTAGTTTAATACTCAACAGTTCAGTTGCATCTGTCCTTTAAGAACTAATTTCTCTCTTGATGATGCACATATCTAGTGAATAGATCTACTATCTGGATGCAGAATGCAAGAAGTGAAGGTTATGTAGGGTAGTACTATAATTATAAGTATAATAATATTTTTTCTGCACTTCACACACTATAATAATAGTATAGGGTGGGAAGTGCAAAAAAAAATATTGACTATGATAACATGAAAGGCTGATTACAATAATTAATCATACAACATAACAGGTATGTAGTTAAATATTTAAAAGTAAATGGCATAAATAAAGAAAAATAATAATTTAGTGACTCACCTGGTAAGTATTGTCGAAACTATCGTACATGAACCTAGTAATGAGCGAAGTCTTCCCCACTGAAAACACACAAGTCTATTACGAATGCGCTAAAATAGTCAACAAGTAATGATCAAAGCCCAATAGAGATGGGAGCCAAGAGTTTGCGTGAGAATTTCATGTACTTCTTATGATGCCACTCCGTAACCTACATCTCAATAAAGTAGTATTACGAAGTCAAATCAATTTCCAATTGCAAAGTGCTTGAAGTAAAGCAATCAAATTACATAGTTAAAAATATTAATCATTTCATAAACTTGGTAATATTATAAATACGTGTCGTAAATCCAAAATCTATGTATTAAAAATGTACGACGGAAATTTTTTCCAACAGCCACTTACCGCTTTGCTCTCCAAGAAAAACGAGCTTGAATTTACGTAAAGGATTACCGAATTCACCAGAAGCAGACATCATGAAAGCTATAATTACTTCAGTACGATAAACTATAATTTCACAGTAATTCTTATCACAGAAAACTACATGAACAATGATGACAGTTCGGATCGGGCCACTCCTGCGGCACACACGAGCGCAGCGCCGCCACGTTATGGCAGACTGACGGTACAATGTATGAGCCAACTCAGCAAAAATTTAATATTGATATTATTCATTTTTAAAACAAGTTCGGCAATTTTTTTAAAAGATTAATGGTTACTTTAAAATATTGTTGCGTGACAAATAATCTAAATAAATTCGAGACAGATTTTGGCAATTTCAGCAAACTGATTTAATTCTGAACGCATCTTTAACTTCATCTTTTAAAGATCCGATTGGATCCGGTTGCAACCCAATAATAAAAATCAATCGATTGATTTACATACTAATTATGAATAAAGAAGTATTTAAAAAAAAAAGTCATAGCATATTTATTAACTAGATTAAAATAATGATAAGAAATAAACCATATTTTATAAATACCATCAATTATATTTTATACTTTTCGTATTGAATCATTGAAAACCATATTATAGACAACATCGAAAGACTTTTCTTTTTCTGTTCTCTGCTATCAAACCGTTTAATATTTTTAGATTTATTCAGTCATTCATTTTCAATTTTTGAAATTGTCAAAAAGCAAGCATTTGATTTTAGGCCATAGTCCTAACAAGTCCGGACACCAACGTATCAAAGTTTGATCAAAGACCTAAGTCAATAATACTTACTTTATATACGAAAAGTTGCCGAGGCCAAGCCGAGACCACGAAGCTTGCGAAAATCATAATACCGCAGTTTATTTTTGTAAGATGGCGCTGTCCAACAATAATAAAGGAAAGGGTACACAATGCCAAAGAGGATATAATGGATTTATATTATTTATTTTAGATGTATATTATTATTAAGATATATATTTATTAAGTTACAAAAGCTTACAATTTGAAATTAAAGTATCTTAAAGTCAACATTACGCGGTGTTTCCAGGTGGTTACCCATCCAAATACTGACCGCGCTCGACGCTGCTTAACTTCGATGGTCGGACGAGAACCGGTGTACTCAACGTGGTATGGACGTTGGCAATTATATTATATATTATAATACTACCAAATATCACTATAAAAAACTACGGAGGTTTGATTACTTTTGACGTTGACATTATTCAATGGAGTGGACAATGGTCTTGCGCTTAGTGGCGTATCATGCCATCACCCTCCACCATTACGCTAACTCTTCCGGCTAATACTAGCCAATACTGGCCACTACTGACCAAAGAGAATATAATACTACCTAATAAAACTTAAAAAAAACGACTGAGATTTGACATTAAATAATCAATTTAAATCCCGCAAAGTTCAAACGATATAGAACTTTGCGGGATATGTTTTTAAAGCAAATCGAGAAAGGTGCCGCAAAAGTAGATTCTTCGACAAATTTCTTTCGGATGAGGCCCGATAAGCATTTAGTTAAAATACATTAGCGATCATATGTCAATCATTTATCATTAATATGATTTATGCAGTTACTTCAATTAATGTAAAAACTAATGCACAAAATAAATTATGTTAGAATCATAATTTATTTTGTGTATTTATGTGTGTACTTATAAACCTTTCTATGAGTAGTTTTTGTTCCACAAGAGTATAATGAATAACAGGCTTTTGAAATTAATTGACAACCAACTAGTATTTTTTAATATTCACAG
Organism: Papilio glaucus; assembly: GCA_000931545.1. Lineage (NCBI taxonomy): Eukaryota > Metazoa > Arthropoda > Insecta > Lepidoptera > Papilionidae > Papilio > Papilio glaucus. The sequence continues at coordinate 471,872 of JWHW01029517.1, read as the reverse complement.
AGCCAAGAAATGGGTTAGACTTACAAGTCAACTTACAAGACAACTAACCAACATCTGAGAATATGAAACGGAATAGAATACTTTTGAATGTGATGTTGTGTTTAATAAGGTTCATCGTACGCAGGACATTTGTCGGTTAAATTAAATTGTGCAGTGGGTGAAATCGCGGGGCTCAGTTTGTTACCGTAAATGTATAAATATACTTTTAACGAAAATTACAAATCATACAAAATTGAGCTCTAATGTAAAGTTGTTTAATATATGGAATTTAAAATTATTATAGGAGCCTCGACAACTCTACATTTTCTTGATATCGATAACCAAACGTACTTCACTATTTAGCCCGTTAGGTTGGTAGTTGGTAGCATCGTTTTTCTTCGTCTGTCATAAAATTTGAAGATAAATAATAGCACTTTGTTTGAAATTTTATGCCAAATTGACGTAGTTATTAGGATATTATATTCCCTTTGGCACCAATGTGCAAATAACCTTGGTTGAGAATGTCTTCCATATTGAAAAAAATATTTTGTTCCAAGTGAACCCTCTTATTAACCGAGCGCTTCCATTGGCGTATATGTCGCGATGCAACGTTTCGTTCTGTCTTTCTCTTTGAAGAAACCGGGATCACAATATGTTGTATATGATATGGGTTTCCACTGGCGTATAAACTTGTCGCGATACATGTTTTCTCTATTTTTCTGTATGACGCTCTATGAAATTCACACTGAAATGAGATGAGAATGTTTTCGGCCCAGCAGGGGAAACTCAGGTTCACGGTATCAACGTTGCGTGCGCTGCAGACTGCGGCGGTATAGATCGATAAAATTTCAGAAGCGTAGAATCGAACATTGATGGCTTGCTACTTTTTCAATTATGGTATAGGTAATTAAATTTACTCATTGAGAATTATAACTTTTTTTATTGACTAAGGTTTCCGAGTGATCCGGTCCGAAATGACTTCATTCCAAAAAAAATAGTAAAACTTATGTCCTTCTCCAATTGTTCGAGCTTTCGATCCCTGCCATTTCGTCTCTTGAAAACAAGCCACATTTATGCTTCTTCTCTTTTATACATCCGCTAACTCTCTTCTTCTACCAGTCATCGTCCCTACATTCCAACTCCCAATTCTCATTCTTACGTCGCACCCATGCCTGATAACCCTAGTCCACTTAAAGGAGCCAGCTGTCGCTTTAGCGCGTCGCTTGCACGGGACACCCAAACTTGGTCGCTATCTGTGTACTTACAGTCTATACTGAATAGTTTTTTACCAGAGTTATTAAGACCGGCCGCCTGCCTGACGCCAACCCTTCTCGGGAATAGCTGCCGCCTTACGGATAAGGGATTAAAAGTGTGCAAATCCCGCACCGATAGTGGAAAAGTTGAGAAGCCAAAGTTTAGCATGGTATGGTCATGTTATGAGAAGGGAAGAATGGCATGTGACAAAGAGAATTTTGGATATATCAGTAGGGGTAGGCCTAAGAAAAGATGGATGGATTGCGTAAAAGGTGATATGATCAAGATGCGAGTGACAACTGAAATGACGAATGATAGAGCGATGGAAGTCGAAAACCTGTTATGCCGACCCCACATAAAGCGGGAAAAGGGCAGGAAGATGATGATGTTTTATTTTAACAGACTTGCTGCCTGCTTTTGCGGGTCACCAACAAATTTGCTGCAAATATTTGGGCATCACTCAAATTATTTCAAAGTAAACTTAATAATTGTTATACTAATAAAAGAATTGCTAACATTACACTACCTGGTTTTAATCTAAACTATAAAAAAGCGTAATATCCCAAAATTTTAGCGCTTGTATTTAGATAAAACTCTGTCTTGTGAATGCTATACTTCGAAAGTACCTTGGTCAGGGAACATCAAAAATATATATTTTGTTTTGTTGTTAATAAAGTTCTCTATACTAATGAAACACAGAAATAGGTATTTTAAATAAGTTTTAATTAAAACTCTATTATTAATGTTACTTTATTAGAATCCCAGATGCAAGGTTTAAAATTTAGACCCAGGAAACTCAAAACTCTTGGCCAAATCAAAATATTAATAGAGAGCAATTAATATAATTATAATGTTGTAAATAATGGTAGCTAAGAAAAAAAATTGTTATAATTACACATGCAATTATAAAAAATGAGTAGATTGGATAATTTCTTAAATCCATGTTTTGGAACAATATAGACTAGGATTTCTTCTACAAAAAGATGCAGTTTATTGGTGAGAATGGGTGGTGATGAAATTAATAAAATCCGTTCAAGATTTTTCCAGGTTTAAGTATAAAATTTCATCGTCTTTGTAGCACTAAGGCCTAAGCTAAGCAACTTTGGATATAGGAAGTTGGTCAAGTTATCTATTTTCAGCCAAGGAATCTGTGGTCTTTTGTTGTACGTCATAAAAAAAATAGACCTCGCTTCTATTGCTTTCTTTTCCTTATTTAACATGGAGCACACAACTCTTTTTATTATTCATTATACACAACCCTTACGCCACGTTACTAAAACAAATATGAGAAGTAATAATATTTTCATATACAATAATAATATGAATACAATTAGAGTCTGTCATAATAACTCTGAAATGCATAATGACGCATTAGAGCAGTACAAAATGCTTCTGGAAGATGTCTTAATATAGCAATTTTATGGGGTATGTCAACTTACGAAATCGACGAAGATCCAAAACTCGAAGTAGAATGAAATGTTTTGTTCTCTATTAAGCTTGCCATCACAGAAATATAATATCTGAAAAAATGTGGTCCATGGTAATTGTCTTATGGCCAATGTCCATTTTTAAGTTTTTTTTTTTCCATTTTTCATTGCGAAATAATATTTAAGTCTTAAAATAGAAAAAAACCCTTGAAAGTTTTAAAACTTTACTAACAATAAAATATTTACAAAATGTTTTGAATTATCACAAAATTTCAACCCAACATAAGGTTTAGGTACTCAGTTTCACTGCATTTACACTTTTTCTTGTTCATAGAAACTTGGAAGAAAAAGTGTATTTTCATAGCCTATAATTAATATAGTAAAGATAAAATATTTGAAACACCCATTTATAATAAACGCCATAAAAAAAAGTCTAACCAAAATTACATAATGTCGAGGGTATACAAATAGATGAAACAACATTATTAATATTATGGGCATAGAATATATGTACATTCTAAATACTGATTTATCTCGTATATCTAAGGTGCATGTCTCCTTGTTGGGTACATGTTTTCTTCTACAACTATTACCCCACAGAGCACATCATAGCCTGTACGGTTGTGACTAAACACAAACAGTACTACACATACAGGAAATAACAGGGAAATAAGGAAATTCTTCATGAGTGATCGAACTAATGCTAGCAAAAATGTAAGAGGGCGACCAGGATATAACAGAACAGTTTCTTTAGGTCGGCCCTCTACCGGGATAACAGCAGATGCAGTTACAACTCGGAGACCAAGAAGAGCTTTTCCGGGCGTCGCGCCTCCCGTACGACCGACACTGCCGCATAAACAAAATGCCTGAAATGTAAAGTACATTTTGTTACTCCCACAGCATTGTATATTATGTATAAATTTTTATTCAAATTAGGATGTGATTAACAGATTACTAGTATTATACTACTCATTTAGTTTATGGCAACAAAAAATATAAAGATCTTAAAATTTTTTGTGCTCTTACAATGTATGAATTACATTTCTTTATTGATTATGCAAGTATTCAAATTTACCTCGAAAATACAAACTAAAATCCTGTAAATGACTTCCAAAAATAAAATTTCAGAAGTCAACTCCATTGCATACTTATAGTCATCATAGTGTTCACTGAATTCATAGAAATCAAATTTTTCCAGGTCTCTGAAAATGAAAGAAGAAAATATTAAGAGATAAATCGAGAAAAAAAACATAATACATGCAGAATTTTCTTACACAATAACAACATAAGATGTTATTTTTATGTTCAATCAATCTGTTAACATGTGAGTAAACAAACTATTGATAAAAATTGTTCTGGCTTGAAATTGGCAACTTTGATAATTTAGCTTAAAATAGGTATTTTTAAGTAAATATTTAGGTTGAGTTACAAAAAAAATATGGAAGTCTGTTACTGTTAAAGGAATTATAGTTATTTTATTTAGTAATATATGTATGAATAATACTCTATTCTAATTTAAGTAATAGATTGGTTTGGCAGGATAGGCATGTTGCTGCATGTTGCTATGGGTAACAGGCGTGAGCATATATTTATATATTTTATTTTTAATAGAAATAAATGTAGATGAATGTAACTATCTAAAATATATATTGCATAATCATTAGTAACAAACTGGAAGTATTTAGACTCAAAATATTTGTGGAAAGAGTGGTGACTCCTATATGATGCAATTGTAATAGTATCATTTGTTTTTCAAAATCAACATTTCACAATTTTTTTTTACCATGGGCTTCTCTATCTTTCTCTCTGCAAAAAAAGAGACAATGTGTTTTGTGTGAATTTTTTTGGCAGAATTAATGCTAGGTTATTTATTTTTGCCCATTCCAATTGGCTTAGTGATATGAGCACTTTTTTAAATATTGATTAAAAGTTTTGCATTTTATAAGAGAATACTTACATCAACTCAAACATATCCACAGCTATGAATGTGAAAATTAGTTTGAGAATGAACAATAAAATGAAATCAATAAATTCTGCCATTAATCTCTTGTATAGAGGTGGTATTATATATTCATAACCGCCATGTCTAGCAATAACTGAAAGAGTAAATTATCATTATTGTATATATTTCATATAATTGTAAGATTCAGAATTTGTAAAACAAATTTCATTAATATATTTTCTTGGTATTACTAGTATATTTTCCTTTTATTTACCTTCAGCAGGCATGAGATTTTCTGCTGGATTTCGGTCCTCTATTATTGGTCTAAAATTTGGCATTTGAAATGGAAGTTGTTGCCCCTGAAACTGGTAGTTATTGTTCAACAGAGGTACATTTGTCGGATTGTTTTGTAGGCCCTGAAATGTGATCATGTAGTAAGGAAAGCAGGTAGAAATGCTTTGATACATCTGCGCTTGCTGTATCCACATCCGAAGCGCCTGAAAGTATGCTTCACGATCAGAAATTGCAACGGATGAATCGGCTTCCGCTTTTGTATCAACGTTTTCTGCTGATGTTCCGACATTGTTAACACTTGTATCACCATCTGACATTATGAAATTTGTTAAAAAACACTCATGGAATTTTGGTTTTAATTCTTGGCAAATTACACGTCAGTTTTATTATTTATTGACGTTTTTGGGACTTATCAAGAGGAGCGATTCTGACATTGTCTGACATTCATAGGACAAAATTGACATTTACATTGTGATGACTTAAAATTTTCGTTCAGAAAGAAAGATTTCAGGAGATTTTATGGTTCAGGAGAGTTTAGTAGTTGCGGCTGACTGAGAATCCTTTTCAATTTGCAGGAACTTGTAAGCGTTTAAGTTAAATAAATTTTAGTAAATTGGGTACAATTAAATTGATTCTTTAAATTCTACAACAACTTGATGGTAACAGGTAACATAAATGCTTTAATTGTCAACTCAACTCAATTTAAGTCATATGTCATTTCAACGAACTTGACTGTAGATGCGTGCGCAATATTCCCTGGTCCCTAGATCTTTTGGTGTAGACGGTGTAGACCACTTTTGTGCAAAGCAAAGGATTGGATTGTTCAGTTGAAAGCAACTCGTCCGGTTCATAGTTGGTTTTTTATTTGCTCGTATTTATCGCGTGATTTCGTTTTCTTTAAATATAATCGCTGGGAATTGTAAATCGTCTTTTCCATGAATTATACAAATAGTTTGCTTACACGATAGTGACAGGATTAATCCGGTAATTCATTTTATTTTTCGCCTAGTGAATATGTTGTGCTTAGGGTACAACTAGTGCCAAAGAACCGGATACTTCGACGTTCTTCAAGTGATAACCGTGAGTTGCTTTTTTATATTTTCGAACGAACAGTGGGGTATGACTGGCCTGTCTTATTTTGACTTCCATTAAAATGTTTACGAAAAAAATATCCCACTTTTCCCAGGCCACAGTAATTTATAATCATATTCAGATAATTCTTATCAGTGTTGTATTTCTTTCAATGTTAGTTTGATAAGAAGATTTTTAGTAATTGACAATAGTACAACTCGTGACATACCCCAACAACCTTGTTTGAAGGAAGTTTTTCTACTATTCTTATTCTAAAGTCAAGATAATAGCTTCATATATAGCAATTAAAGATGTAGTGTAAAACATAGTTTGCTCTCTATCATTAGCTAGTTAGTTTACTATGGCTCAAATATGTACTGATTGTCACATGTTGTTTACTTATGTGTAGAGATAATATTATCTTTTCTACTCTTATAGTAAAAAGTTCATTGATACAGAAAAATGTGATACATGTTAAAAAAAGTTCATTAATATTTATGGCAGCAACAAAACTTGCTTCATCTGCTTATGTACTTTTTAAACAAGTTTTTCTACTCTACTATATAATTCATTATATTAAGTCAAATCTCACAAGAAATTTAAATAATTTTTTTTTAAATATCAATTTGATGATCATGGTAAAATATTATATTCTTCTAACTTCAGTTATCAATCTGCACTTAAAAATATATTTTCTAGCACTTGTATGGAAGACAGCTGTTAAGGATGCTGATATCACATGAACAGTATGAATATTACATGACATTTATTCATTACGTATAATATAATAAGCACCATAAAGATTAGCCAATCCTATTTTATAACTAGATACACAAGGAGCTTAGAAGAGATCATGTATCTTATTCAAGCTTAACATTGGTTGATTATTTTACATTCTGTTACATCTATGTAACAGATTCTTTACATTATATTTCTTCCTCACTTATTCGTGATACCTTCAAGATATCATTTTACATACATGTGTTATATTGTACATGCTTCAAATTTTCAAACTGCTCATTCTATCTGTTATTACTTTATATGAAACTAGTATTGTTTAATCTCCATTCGTGACAAAATGTTGAAATGTGCAGAATAGTCGAACATTTTGATAACACTCGTATTTAACAATTATAAGTACTGTAATAATTTGTACTTGTTAAATTTGAATGCTTTATAATCTGAATAAAATCTGAAGTGAGCTGTGAATAAAATTCTGTTTAGACACTATTTTTTTTCTTGGTTCTACTTAAAATTTAGAGCTAAATTATGTCGAGAAAATAATAAAATTTACAAATTGTTCAACACACAAGACTTTGTAGGTTTTTGATGACCGTGTAAATAAAAAATTTCTGTACATAGAACAAATAATAATAAATAATTTTATTTCTTCTTCCTCCACATTCACTTATTCGGGTATTGATAGGTCAGCTTTATTGTGACACTCTTTTAAAAGTTTTGTTTCATACTATGATAGAAACTCGGCTTATCCAGTGCAAAATATTTCAACCGGAATTGAACTAAATACTTGATTAACAAAGGAAAATAATTATGTTAGTAGTATTTTCTTAAAAAAAGTGATTTTTGTTTCTAAGTGTAATAGAAACCATTATGTATAACACAATATGTACAAAAACAACTTTTTCTTTATACATTCAATTATCTGAATGCCTAATGACAATGGGACTACCGTTACTCAAGTTTCTTACTTTTCTAAATGTTATTCTGCAATATAATAAATTTACAATAATTATAAAAAATCAATTGCCGCTGCAAACTTTTATTACCATTATAACTAACTAGTGACCCTCCGATGGCTTCGCCTGGGTAGCATCAATTATGTTGATCTGATCATCAAACTACACAGGAACACTTGCTTGGTCAATCTAAATTTTTCCTGAAAATTTCATTAAAATCGAATTCGCAATCTTTTTCGGACTGTATAAGGAACATACGTACACATATCACATTTTATAATATATAGATAGATGTTTTCTAAAAAGCTTTATTTAAAAAAAAAACTTTGAAATATGTATTATTTTATACTCGATAATGCAAAAAGTTCCCGTGTGTCAATATCTATGACTGACATTGACTTACTAACAGGTGAGTTGTCCTTGTTTGCTCTTTTTCCATTCTTTGGGGTTCCATTAAAAGGCTTATGTAAATCCTTGGCTAGCTCGTAACACTTACTACATAGTAGGGTGTTGCCATCTATTTCCCTGTGTACCATAGATTTTTATGTAGGGTATAAAATCTGAATAAATCATCTGATATCATAATCACTCAATTGATATAAACCACATGTTGCAATTATTTTAGGAATAACGCAAACAAATGGCGCCAACAATGTTTAATTGATAATAATGTTTAATGCATGTTGGTGCGAACACTGGAATCACGCTTGAAAATAATTTATATGCAGTGCAGTAAACGCCGTGCGTCTCGTTTCTATTACGCCGTGGGTACTCTTTGATAGACAAAGATAATGACGTAATAGTTACTGTATTTGATGCGGACGCGTATAAGAACTCTCCAATCTATCGTCTATTCATTTTTGTAGGAGTAATAAATTTAACGGTGGTAGAGCCCACAACAACAATGTCGCATTGGCCGGCTCGACCTGTGGAATATCACGATCTCACAGAAAGCAGGCGTTAAGTAGAGTATTCTGAGTTTCGTCCGATGAGTGAGGTGCTGGAGGCTAAATTCTAGTCCTTCTCCCCTTTCTATCCCTTTCAAATAAGGAAGGATTTAAAGGGAAAGGGAAAGGGATGTCCACTTTCCATTAAAGGTAGGATTCGCCTTGCTCATTTAGGTGGCAAACAGTGGTGGTATTCTATATAAATAGACACGTAAAGCAAATTTGAAGAGTCGCAGTTGCCATTGTTGTTGATGTAGGATGTCCTAAACGAATTTATCGACCACATGTGACATATTAAAACGTCGTTCCAATCGTTGCCGACCTCTCTATTTACTTATTTATTTACTATATTTATGAGTTCAGTAGTTTTGTCTGTCAGTAGTAAATTAAAATCATCACACAAGACACAGTCCGTATCGCGAGGACTTGCTTTGTTTCTCTTTATATAGTATTTTACTTCAAGCCTGTCGTCTGTAAGGTCGTGGTATTTTACCGGTCAAGACTACTACTGTTAAAGTTCTTCTGTGAAGTATAGTTGTGAAATAAGTATAAAAAACAAATAAATTATTAACAATTTATTTTCCTTATCAATGTCATAAGGTAATTTATTTTAGATCATATATTTCCACAGTACACGTGACTGTCGATATCGTCCTCTATACAACCCTCGGCTAAAGTGTTGTCATTAGAATAGATGTGATGAAGCGATATAACTTATTGCAGTAAGGATTATTGAAATTAATAACTTCTTTATATTTGTCACAACACGTTAACCTTTTTTCATTTTATATTTAGACATATTTTTTTCTCTATTGATATCTAGTAACATAAATAATTAAATAATTGGTCGTACTAAGTCTTATTTTACCAGTGTGACCAAAGACAATTCCGTTGTTCAGCTCATCAAATGTCGCGAGGACCGTAATTAGCCGGGCGCATCTCTTGTCTTCAGGTTCGCCGCTACTGTACACTATGTATGCCTGACCAGCATTCATCTTTTCTGAGTTATAATAATCCAGCGCCAATTTCCATGACTGTAGAACTAACGTTCTCTCCCAAGGTGGAATGGAATTTCGTCGGTATCCCGTTTCTTAATCCATCTTTTTTTTCATTTTTACTCTTACCGTTTTCGAATCAATAAATTGAGGATGAGAAGGCCGCATGCAATAGACATTCAACATTTTACATCACCTCGCGAATTGTTTCTACGTTGGTAACATCGTTTAGCCCTTGACAATATATGAGCGATTTGATAATGCATAGCGCACAGTTCCTTTAAAAGCCTAAACAGCTAATTTAATATCAATTGTCTTCTGCATATCCCTTCCAGTCCTTTAGTGTCTTCTTCTGATCTCCTCTACAAAAACATATTTAAAACTCTTCTGACTCTACGCATTTTGATAGGAAGCAGTGATCACATATCGGGGGTAAACATTTTTGACATTTGAGCAATTATTATCACACGTGTCATCGGCATGTGGGAAGTAATAAATATTACTTTAAGCTCGAAAGACTCATACAATTGTACTGTTTCATAGAAAATATATATTACCATTAGACTGTTAATGGAAATTTTCGAAAAGCTAAGCGAGGGCGAGCGCCTAGACCGATGCGATCGCGCGTGACGCGCATGACAATTGGACACGGACAATAGACGCTTTTAACAGCCCAGTTTAACGTTAACGCCGAGCCTAACTTATGCTGGTATGGACTCATAACCCTTTCACTGGTATCACTCGTGTAACGTTTACCGTTGCTGACGTGTAACGTTTGTCCTAGAGATAAGACGGTATCAGTATTAAAAGTAGTTAAATAGCTACTGGAATTTTTAAATCCAACTGAAGAACATTGTATTTTTATTCTGCTAGTTAATGTGTTTCATTTTCACTTTTTTATATATTCATATGAAACGGAAATTTCGAATTAATAAGCTAGAATTTTGCTAGGTTTATGTTTAAAAATAAGTAAATGTTCCATTCAATTTAACTCTACTAAGAAAGATGAGACTACGAAGATTAGGTTGTCATCAGATGTAAGAGAACAGGCTCTGTCACATTTAGGCAGTGTCGGAGTGGAAACAGTTCCAAAAACCTGTCATCGCCCGGCACACAAAATAATATGTTTTCTGACAAATTATACGTTAAGATAAGATGTACGAATATGAGAAAGCAATACTTTGCACGTTTGAAGTTTATCATAATGCAGAGAACTGCATATAAAAAGTAAAAGAGCACAACTAGCCCCGACCGGCGACCTCGCCTGCGCGCTCGCACTGCAACTTGCTAATTAACCTGCCCGCCTGACCGGCCGCTCTCGTCGTGTGTTAGGACCCGTTCACACTACACCTACTGACCTTTAAGTACTGGATACAGTGGCAGAGTTCAGAGGACCGATACATTAATTTTCATTGTTCTTGGTGACTGCTCGTTTGCCCCTTATCCTTTAAGATAAATATAATCACTTGGTTTCATAATATGAAATTGGCAAAACAACAAACACTATGTTCGTTTTATCTGAGCGCTTAAAGGCGCTGCAGTGTTTGCTGTATGTCTCAGTGATTGTTAATATACTCATAAAGATTTATATTAGTTGACGCCATAAGTAATGATTATAATTTTCTGTATCGATGTGAAAGTACCTTTATCCCTATTCAGGTGCAAAATACCACACGGTACTCGCGTAACTGAGGTGACGCTAAATTCCCAGCTTTAAAAATACTAAAGATTAGTTATATTAGCTTGTATGATTTTTTCTTAATAAGACAATTAAAATAGTTTGTATTTTAACCGGTATATTATATTAAATATTTTGTGTACCTAAAGATATTTTTATATAAACTGAAATTATATACTATAATAAAAGATTTAAAATGGCAGTATCATGTAAAATATGTAACCGTGGTCTTTATCCATCCCGTCTGTTAATTTTTGCTCATAATACAAAAGCGATAGGGAAGGAAAAATTATTGTACAAAACCAATTTGATGATTAAAAAAGTAACAAAACTTTTGACCATCATTATGTATGGCGGTACAATACCCGGAATAACAAACATTTTCTTGTATTTGTAGACTTTTATTTTATCCTTGATTTATCTGTTACAAGTTTCTTCTTATTATGTAGATTTCTGTCTGAGATCTATTAAGTGAAATGTGTCTCGTTGTAATATCCTCGGGAGAGAAGATCGGGGATCGGACGAGGGGGAAAGGGAAGGGAGGAAAGGTTTACGATCCGGTGTCGACGTCGTTTCTCAGAAGATCTGATCTCCCTCTCATTGGTACGCTGACTCACACGGAATTCCTTTAACTAAGGCAACTGGCACACTATATACCTGTAAGCATTTTTTTTACCTACTAGTCAAATATTACGTTGTTATGTTAATGGAAAAAAAACTAGAGAAAAATAATACCACTGTTTGTGTGGTTATTGTAGTAAATGACGTAGGCGTGGCTTCCAAATACTTAAAGGTGTTCAAACAAGGCTAAAAATGTTTGTTTGGGTACACGGGAGTTTCCAAAAATTTTGAACGAACGTGTACTTTTTACGATGGATTTTTCTAAAGCTTTATATGATAGCAGTCATTCGTTCACACATCCATCGCAATAGTGTGTCTTGAAGCAGAACATAACGTGTGGGAAGTGCGAATTATACACGAAAATCAATATTTATTTTATAAATACGTTACGTTTTAAAACGTAGTGACAGGTTGACTGTCTTGTTGATACAAATCGAATGTCGCTGCCAACAACTCATTCATCATTTACAAATTACCCTCTCCTAGGTAAATGTTAATTTTCGATAGTTTTAAATAGAAATATAAATTTTGTTTTTTATATATTAGTGCGTGTAGTTGTTAGTATGTGTATTTTGTTAGTATATGTATTTTGTTAGTATGTGTATTTTATTAGTATGTGTATTTATAAAGTTTAATCTTTTTTAGCGGAAAAACTATATCTGTCTAATTCCTATAGGCCTTCCTTAATTCTTTCCATCATCTATACTTGTTTTTCCTTTTCTTCTTTTTAGCCGATAGTATTCTTCTGCTGGACATAGACCATTCCCTATTGATCACCACAACGATCGGTCCCCGCTGCCATCGTCAGATGGACTCCCGCAATTTTGACCAGATCGTCGCTCCATTTGTTGTTGTTTGCTTTATGGAAAACAACTGAATGCGGATCTATCTACATCTAGTGGGCCTTACAGGATTATGGGTCTATTTGAAGGGCGCGCTGTGTTTCCTTTTTCCTACTTACTTTTCTTGGACTTACTTGAATTTTTCTCTACCATCTATCACGTTAACTTATTCCCGAGTCACATACTAGCTCAATTGGCTCATATAGTCACATACTAGCTCAATTGGCAAAGATCAAGCTTAGTATAGAACACATAAGGGAAGTGCAGAATACTTTCGACAGTTTTTTTGTTACATGATATCTACTTATGATGATACTACTATGTTAAGAAAGTTGTAATGTATGTAACGTATGTTGTAAACGGCCAAAAGATTTCAGTCTAATCGAATTAAATTAATGTTATCACATCATAGCAATAATGAACACAAATAACTTGAGGATTATTTTATCTTTATACATAATAGTTTTATTTTCGCCAACAAATTTTTATCAAGTCGTCCTGTTTGTTCTTTCAACGCGACACACGGCGCCTTGTCAATCTTATCTGCGTCAGATCGGCGTCGGTGTGGCGAGGTTTTATCGAGATCTTGCCGATTGTGCGATGTGGTCATTTTGCCAACCGCACGTCGTTACTCCGGCTGTCAATTACTAATCTTGGAAGTTGTCTATGGTATTATAATGATATGTCATTGCATATGACGCATGTTTTGACACGCCTGCTTCTCAATTACCACTCAAAACAGGATTACTGATCCGGAATAAAGAGATACAGAATAGTATACAAATTAAGTGTACCAATAGTTCTTTCTAAATTAAATGTGATCTCATACTTTGAGTAGAGAAGAGTGGGGTAATTGCGAACACTTAAGGAGGGACTAAAATTAAACAAAACCAGTTAAGATTATGAATGCGATTTATTACTGAAAGTTAACTATAACGAATCATAGTAATGTTCTTATAATGAACTTAGATAAATGTTACACCACCAAAGGAGCAAGCGGCTGAGGGTTTTGGGACAAGATCAAGAAGAAGAAGGCATCAGACGAAGCGAGCGGTATGATGGAGCATTGCCCTTCGGTATGAAATTTGAGTGGTCTGTCCCGCATTCAACTTCGTCTCAGATCCTTAAAGAGGATAAATAAATTCGGTAGGCAGATCACCCCACATGTCGGTCCTGATATAGAGATATCATATCCATTTTAGCTAGAAGCTTATTATTGTGTTCAGGATAGGTCGCTATTTTAAGCACCATTAACGTATCTATACTATATGTATAATCTATGACGCTTGTTCGTTGAGTAAATGTGATTTTAATAGGTTTTTAATAGAATCGTTAATTAAGCCTTAATTGCTATTTTGTGGGACGTCAAAATAACCTTAATAATTCTGGTTAATTCTAGCCTACGGGTAATCTAAATTCCAAGAGGTCACTAAAATAATTCTTAATTGTGTCGAGTGTCAAGTCCAAGCCTGGAAACTTTGAATCGATCCTCGACGACCCTGGTTCTTTCATTATTTACTCTCGCTACTAAACTTATTTGACTTTAGAATTGTTGACATTCTGCCAGGCTTCGAACACGGCGCTTGGTTCCTAACCTAGAAACTTCAGTGACACCTACACAGTGATCACACACACCTAAAGTAATAGAATTAAATTTTATTTTTATGCTTTTTTCTAATTTAGCTAAACTTACACATTGTAAGTAATTATTAATTTGATAAGTTATCAATTACTTACAATGTGTAAGTTTAGGTATTTCTTTATGAAAAGGAAACATATATGTTTATATGTCTATGTTTTACCTAATTATTTTTATGAACTACTTCTCAAATTTGTGCTTCATGTTGTATTTTTATTGACCGGAACAGAAAATTCATTCTTGCTTTGCGATGGATGCTATTCGACCGATCGCTCGGTCATTTCCCACGGGCTAACATCCGATCGAGACAAGCAAATGATACCTGTCGTACGTAGTGATAAAGATGAGATTGGCTTGCATCCGTCCGCCAATCCCAGTGCCCCATCGGTAACAACAATAATTGGTTCCGCTTTATTTGCCAGCCCATACCGATAACAAGGTTATGTCATCTTGAAAAAAAAGTAACCCACACGCCATTCTGTCCCGTATTTCCTGTTCTGAAGGGTCATCTTCCTGCGTACGAGCACACATGGGCCTCTTTTAGTACACAAGTATCGGATGACGTAAGCGAAAAGTTATTATACACAGGAGATAATTCCTGCTTGCACTCGATAAAGTGCTATAAACGGCTGTTAAGTAATACAAGTAACCGGTTTAATTGCTGTTTGCACTTATATTACGAGTGCTTTACAAAGTTAAAAATAAACTAGAATTGTAATTATAAAATGTTGGGAGAGCTCAGAACCGATCGGATTAAAGATGTAGTAGCTAGAGTTCACTTCCTTCTAGCATTCCTTGATGGAAATTTCTCGCTATCTTAATGTCTAAACATCTATGCATACGAACATTATAACGCATAAGACTCTTTGTATCAATTGACTTAAGTATAACACAAATTTGGTCATAAATAGGTACGCTATAAAATATTAATAATCATCTACTTACTAAGGCCGAGATAAATAGACTTTAGTAAGCCACGGCTTAGACAAAGCAAATGCTTAGCGACGCTTTAAGCACTACATTCACATCAATTGACTGTATTTAAAATGTTGCTAGTGTGTACTGTCTTATTTGTCTGTTTTATTCTTATTTATTTGTATTATATATTTCCTGATGTTCCCTCTTAAAACACTATTCTTTTAATATAAACCGTATGGATTGTAAAGTTTAATATCCGCTATCACGGCCGCGCGTATCCTCTCCCATCTCTGAAGACGCTTAGCTTCGACTGAGTTAAATGAGTCATAAAACTCGATCGTAAAAATAGTGGGTGGTCAGTTTATGTCGTGTGCGAACAGACCGAGGCGCTCGGGGCCCGATTCTATACAGCCGCTCATTTTACTACGCCGATTTAATGACGCGCTGCCCGCTGATATGTCTATCATATCTTAGATAATTAGTTTTAAGGTGTTAATTTCAAGCCAACTCGTGGTTGACCACCAAAAGACGCTTGAAATGTACACCTTAAGCTATCGCGAACTTAAAAGTTCGTTTTAAAATGTTTTTTTTTTTTAAATCTTTCGGGGCACGCGGAAAGAGCAAATTGTTATTATTCGCTAAAGCAAACTGTTTCTGTCGTCTATGAATACTGTCACATGCAGGATAAGTGTGTTGCTCCCCCTCCTCCCCGTTTCATTAGGAATGCGTAAGCGATTGTTTCCGTTGCGTCTCCGCCCGTTCCATAACGAATCGACAATTTATACGTCACAGCATTACATAAATAATATAAAGTGAAATAACAATTGGGTGATTGAAAAACTTGTTGCGTAAATTTTGACGGTGCATTCTGAAAAATATAGCAATGTCCGTATATTTTGTCTCAATAAGAGAATCAAATTATCTCATAGCGAAACCAAATCAAAAGGACAGGTATTGTTAAATCTCTTACGATTACAATATAAATTTACTAGGAATTTAGGTGTGTCAGGATCTCTACCTATCCCTCTGGAAGGGCGTAAGCGCATATTTATAAATTTACTAGTTGTCGCTAGAAATTTTTGTAAGATAATTCCGCATATAAATATGGTAACCGATATTGAAAATTAAGGTTTGATGGACCTAAGAAACAATTTTATATTCAGACTAAAACGTTGTCCCTATGTCAATTTCTTATGGAAAACATGATGATCATAATCATGATGAGTCATTAAGGAGTAAAGAGTAATAAACAAACTAACATTTGCATTTATAATATTAATTTGGATAAAACATTCACGAGCAAGTATGGGAACACCTGTTTTTTTTTTTTTTTTTTAATTTATTTATTTATTTTTCATACAAAAGATTTAACAAAAATTTTTATCTCGCCAAGCTGTAATGCTTATGAATGCTTGGTTTGGTACGATTAAAGGTTTAGAGTTTGTGCAGGCCACCAGGGAGCAAGCCACACATATACTAGTCTCTCCGATATCTCAGCAGCAATTATACGATTTTAAAACTTTTTTGTGGTAGATGGAACCAGACTTTGACCGCCTTAGGAGTTACGGTAACATCGTTCACTATGAAAGTGCCTTCATGCATAACAGTATTACGATAAAGCCATCGACTGTAATGTAAAATAGGTTGGAGTACACGAGGAATGCGCCGCCAGCCGAAAACAGATAACGCGCCGCCACGGACGAGTAACCGGTGACGTCATTGCATCAGAGACCTGTGACTTTAAAAGATACTCAAAGTGTATTTTTTTACTTATCATGAGTAAACTGAAGTACCGTTACGTACTGTTATGGTACTTCAGTGTGCTAAGGATTCCTAAGTAACGTCTAAAATAGGTTAAAGTAACCTAAAATCTGCCAATTCGCGGAGGAAAATACCTGAAGTGTTTACGTTCTATCTAATGAACTTTGGAATATTTTTTTAATTTTTTTTTAAATTATTGTGGCTGATTATCGTTATTTTACCGTCACAGTCTATCGTTAATAATACGATTTCGCTCGTCTACTTTAAAAATAGTTTGCCCTTAGATTTTTTTTCTTTATTTACGTACGTCGCCGGCAACAACTGCGAACATTTGGCCGACGATGAATTTATAATCCGAAAGCGAATTCCCATCCGGCTTAGAATTCGAAACTTTTCTGTAATTCGTCTGTTTCTGTCTAAGAAAATTTATTCGCTATTTCCACGAAACGACGTATTTTATTATGACAGCGGGCCGGTTCGCTTGAAAACCTTTTTATTATTCATCCGCCGGGCGCCGCGGCTCTGCTCATTGACGTAGACAACAGCCTGTCACCTTTCAATTGTTAAACATTTTTATCTTCGACCAATGATATTATAATACGAAAAGTAGCAGATATGAAAAGTCCCAATTGGGAGGCTTTTTCATTAGCTTACGTCATGTGTTTACATTTACGCTTGAAGTGATAAACACTAGCTGTCCTCTTTTGTCGTACTATTTCAATTACGCTATCCTTTTTAGACCATTTGACGTGTGTATGTAGCTGTCAATGCCTTGGACATTTACCGCTTATTTCGAACGAAACTTGTGTTAATTTTATTAAATACTTTGAGTAACTGACATTGCTCATATAATTGCTAAACTTGGGTGGCATGGAGCAGGAAACAAGGTAGAATGGATCGGATGGATGAATCCATGGAGCCAAATTAATTTTAAATGGCAGCCGCGTAAGAACGACGTAGCGTGGCCTACCCACGATGGTCCTGCTCCAAGGTGGACCGACGATTTGGTTAAAACTCCAGGAGTTCACTGGCAAGGGTCAGATCGTTGTTGCGACCTATACCCATTCTACATTGGCAACGAGCAGTTAATGATAAAACGTCTGTGGAGAATCCCCTTGTAAAAATAATAGATATCATTGAGATATATAAGCATTGGTTCTAGTTCACGGTACTTGTTATTTCAGATACATTATAAAAGCAGTCGAAATAGATAGAAATGTCTGTGTTTTAATATATTCAGTTTGGAAGCTCTTACAGCTTGGGTCACTGACTTGATAAACTGAAATTGAGATGGGGTTTAATGTATAATGTTTTTTCACATCAGAATTGCGGTGCGCTCGAGATTGCTTTATATTCCCCAACTTTGCTAGCTGTATAATAATGCTATTTAAATATAATATCATTGACAGTCACTAACACGTTTAAAAACATTTTCGTTTATGTTAGATAAGAAGAATAAGTAGAGTTAGAAGATAGACGTAATTTTTTTTATGCTTGATGGCCTTTACACGATAGAATGTTTTTTTAGTCACGTATTTTTAGGAAAGTGAATTCACTTATTTCTCTAAAGTTGCTAACTTTAATGACGATCAGATGATAAATTCAGAATCACTATTACAATTTCTCATCTGATGAATATGGCATGGACCTAGTTCAGGTTTGATGACTAATTACTGATATAAATTATGCTAATCGATAAGTTTCTTTTTTTGGTTAACTTTCATGTAATCACCGACAGGCGCCCTCGATAGGCCTCATCGTCGTAGTTTATAACCTTTTTATATATGTTAGCGTGTTACATCAGAGGTTACTCCCCGTGTCCACCCTGGCCCCTCCCAGCTTACAACGGGCATCTCGAAATATCTATTTTATTTATACTCTTCATTATTTCTGTCCATACTTACGCACACGTTCTCACAGATATACACGAAAGCATTTTAATACTATCTAAATATAATCGTCCGGCGGGCGCTACGTTCACGCTACAACTATTTATTTTTCCTAACGCTCGCAGACCAAGTTGCGAATCGTTGAATATTTAGTATATCATAAATCATCTCCGCCTACATCGATCCGTTATTGATGATAGAGTGATCCGGCGAGCGAAGACCGATTGCGTTGTTCCTTACGCGGTGACCATAATTGTTGCAATTGGTTAATGTTTAACATAGGACATTCACTACGAAAGACAGCTCACGTTTAATATGGGCAAACACAAATTTAAATTATAATGCTCCCCTTTGTACCTCCATGAGGCTATCGCCAGCTAAACTTTGAATAAAAATTGAAACCGAGTTAAATATTTCAGTACATCTACGTTACTTATTTTATTTGAAAAATCGTATTAAAAAGGTGATTTAAAAACTCGGAACAGTCCGGAAGAAATCGAGGGATATGCTGAACACCGTGACGTTCCGCTTCAGTTGTTAAAATAATAGGAATTCAAACGATTTTCACCAGTTCAACTTAATGATAATGTCTGCAGTGTTCTTGTATTGTTGTGCTTCTAATGTTGAATTTAAACGTTATCAATTTATTGTTTTACGTTGAAAGTGTTTTCATACCCTTTTTATTTAATATACAACCAAATATGTCTCATAATTCACTGCAGAATATTAATATTTCGACGTTCTTTGACTGAGAAAAGTTTTCCTTTTGATCCTGGGTGAAAGCTCTCGCGGTCCCCGTAAGTCGTGTTTCTCTAAAGAGCTTTTCTGTGAATTCTTGACAAAGGTTAATGTATAATAAATAAGTTCAACGTTAAACCATTACCTATAAATACTAAAATTTATATTTAGGGTTATTTTCTATAGCATTTTTGTTTTTAATTACAATACAAAAGGTTTTCCAGCCTGTATCTTTTCAGCAAGAAGCCTAAATCGATTGTTACCTGTCTTTATTTCAATTTGGATACAAGTTACTACTTTTAATATGTAGGTATCCACACACAAGGTGGATGATCTTGTCAAGGTTGTGAGTGTCCACTGGATGAGGGCGGCGAGGGACCGTTCTTCGAGGTTAATCGGTAAGGTCTACGTCTAGCAGTAGACTGTTGGCTGGTGATGATAAAGATGATGATTGTTTTTAAGGCGAACTGAACATTTTAATAATAATTCTAATTCGGTATAGATGATTAGGATTTATTCACAGGAAGGTTATAAATCTAAATTTAAGCTCGACCCTCTACCGTCTACCCTCTACCCTCTACATAAATATAAAATGACATCAAAAATGTTTCATTTTCATACTAGCCAAATGCATTTTAGCTTAATTACTGAAACTAGTTGTAACATTATATTACTCGTGAGAGTCGCTGTATTTTCCAATTAGTGCGAAATAAATTAGGTTTTATGATTTGCTCACCTTTATTCTCAAAGTTTTTAGTTCTTTTTTTAGAAAGTTTATATTTCTATAAAGATTTTCAGAGGTGAAAAAGATAATACCACCAATCTACTAAAATATTAGTGGTGTGGAGCAAACGGTTTTTAATAATTTAACAACAAAACAGCTTACATCTACCATTTTGCGTATCACAGCTATCATGAAAAGTTTTTGTACTTAATGGCTTTTGGGACATTTTTATAAGGCTTGTGGAAACATACCTAAAAAGACTTCTTCCATCAAGGAAATCGGCACACTTTATGTCTAGTATAAAAGTTAAAAATTTAACCGTTCTCTTTATAGACAATCAAAAGAAATTAATTTCAGCAAATTGTATATGTCTACGTGAAGAGACAAACTAGAAACATGTTAAAGTGTTCTAAACATCAATTTATTTAGAGAAGCAAAATCCAACTGAAACGAGATGGATATTCTTTTTTATACATGATGGTATTACTAGACATAGCTTTGTAGACACATGATCTCGTAAAATTCAGGCATACTTCTTGGTCTTAGATACGCTATAAGAAATATATGCCCTCATCTATTATTTGGGCGTCAAATCGAAGTCAAGTCAACATTCTGTTGTAGGTCAACTTAACTTGACTCCTAGAATTTTGAATTAAAATTGAATTGCCAGCGGTGAGTAACGCAAGGGTTCAACCTAATATGTTTTTACGATTTAACAGTGTTTGCAGATTTATGTCGGCAACACACTTGTGATTTATCAATGTACATATTATGTAACATATAATCTAGGTCCTGATCAAATATATATAAATTGTTTTATGCCGTATGTCATACTGTCTCTATGACGTATACCAATTTGTGCACATTTAATACAAATAGCACAGGAGCCGAGGATGCTAAACTTGTACGTCCTCGAGCGTCATTGGGACCTATTGAATTTTAAAG
Source organism: Papilio glaucus (assembly GCA_000931545.1). Taxonomy (NCBI): domain Eukaryota; kingdom Metazoa; phylum Arthropoda; class Insecta; order Lepidoptera; family Papilionidae; genus Papilio; species Papilio glaucus. Next base: position 450,511 of record JWHW01029517.1, on the reverse strand, counting down.
ATTAGATGGTAAAAGAAAAAAATATATGACATTTTTACTTTTGTACTATAAGAAAAGGGTGTACAGTCTTTACTGACTCAATTTTGTTACTGCGGCTTGTTGAAATCGTCAGATAATTTTATCAGGTTCTCCTTGAATTATTTCCTTTAAAATAAAAAATAAATTGACAAGTTTGTGATCACCGATCACTCCTAGCGTAGCGCTCATATCGTCAGATTAAAGAAATGCATACTTGTTAACATGCAAATAACCCGACAATATCTTAATGTGACGCGCTCGAGTATGTCCGATGATAGATTTTTTTTACAAATTTAATGGGCTACACTAAGCGTCTACATACATGACTGATTTGTGGTGTAGGATATAATAAATATAAATGAATAATCCGACGCGCTCGAGGATGTACAGTTAAATCTCCGCTACGGCTCCCTTACCTAAAGGTTTGTATATCCAAACATTTGTATTTTTTTTTTCTTTTTATGGGATAAGGTGGCAAACGAGCGAGCGGATCACCTGATGTTATGTGAACGCTACCCAGGGACATCCGCAACAAGCAAATGTGTTGCAGATGCGTTGCCTACCTTTAATGGACAGAGGGCATAAACAGGAATAAGGATATTTCCTTTTCCCCGTTAACCCCTCCCCGTCCAATCCTCTTCCCGTTCCCATCCTATCCTGATGAGGAAAGGGTGGGAAGGGGAAGAGGACTCAAATTAGGCCTCCGGCACCTCACTCATCAGACGAAACGCAGAATACTTCTACTTCACGCCTGTTTTCTATGAGGTCGTGGTATTTCACCGGTCGAGCCGGCCCATTCGTGCAACAGATGTTGTTGTTGCGGGCTCTACCACTGTTAAAATTGTATTGTCGAAGAACGTGGTAATTGAAAATTTTTATTTTTTTAAATCTAAACTAGTATTTAAAATTTACTTATGATAACATACTTATTTCGTATACTTCTTTGTTATGATAAAGGAAAATCGTAAGGTAATTATAACAACTTAGTAACCCAAATCAGTAGCATGAATTTCAAAGTTATTCAAATCTTGTTCAAGCTTCATACTGATAGGGTTTTTTATGCATCGTTGAACATCCTTCGAACTAACGGCTGTCGTTATGTCGTAGCTATTATGACCTACTTTCAAAACGTAGTCAAAAATATATCACTTATGTACTAACTTACGGGGATATCTAGTCGTTGTATTCGCTTTATAAGGAGCTTTTAAGTCATACTATCCTAACCAATCAATTACATTTTATACTATAGATGTATTAAACTCGTTTAAAGACAGTGACAGCAACATTCACAAATGTCAAATGGTGTAAAAAGGATAGCGTAATAAAAATAATAAGAAAATATAAGATAGCTGTTTTTCACATACGCGTAAAAGTAAACACATGACGTATAGAAAAAGCGTCCTAATTAGGACGCTTTCAAATGTTCACTTTTAGACCACTAATGGCATATCTGCCACTTTTTGTATTATAATAACATTGTAAAGAATATTATAAATGCGAATGTGAGTTTGATTGTTACGCTTTAACCCCTTAATGATTTTAAATCAAATTTACAAAATTTACAAAAAATTTTTTAAATTTCCAAAATTTCACGATGATAGGCTGGGTGCCTATCATCGTGAAATTTTGCACACAGATTGTCAGGGCTACAGAAAATGACATGGGGTATTTACCTTTTATCCCGAAAATAAAACTGTTCCTGAGGTACATCAATCTTCATTAATATATCGGTTGGCATGTTTCATGTTTTGTCAATTACAGAGGATTGGACGGGGAGTGGGTTAATGGGGAAAAGGAAATATCTTTATTCCTGTCTATGCCCTCCTCTGTCTATTAAAGGTAGGCAACGCATCTGCAACACATTTGCTTGTTGCAAATGTGTTGCAGATCTATGGGTAGCGCTCACTTGACGTCAGGTGATCCGCTTATATCGTTGGCCACCTTGTTCTATAGAATAAAAAAAAATACAACACATTTTCGACACATGCTAGGAACAGGTAGTAAGACAAAGTTAACATCCGTCCGTCATTATACGTTAAAACTATGTCCGAGTAACAAAGAACATGTTTGATTTATTATTAATCATAGTCTTTATTAAACAAAAAGTGCTCAAAGTGTCGGGAAAGACTGTTTACAATACAGATTAAAAGGAAATACTATCATTGTAATGTTTTGAGCCATCTGAACGTTTGTTTCAACAATACGAAACTAGACCCAAAGTTTGATTTACTTTAAAATTATACAAATGCAAATTACTAGTCGTAAAAGCTCCAACCGATATAAAAACTTCTAAAGTCTGACCAATTTCAGTTGAATGGTTTTTTATTCTTAACTCTAAATTTTTATTTTGATTTAAAATAGAATGGACTCAATTGTTTTCATACATTCTTCTAATATTGAGTCCGCTGAGCTTTCATAAA
>JWHW01029517.1:435533-447391 GCA_000931545.1 Papilio glaucus | reverse complement strand
TTCATAAAATAGTTTTATTTTGTATAGGGCTTGGGACCGGCTTCAATCCTTTTAATTAGGTAGCACATACAAATAGTAGTATTTTATGAATATTAAAGGTATTAGGTTTGTATAAGAGGTGTATTCAATTAAATCTTTATTAAGTTATTTTGTACTTTTTAGTTTTTGAAGTCGGTTTTTTTAAACGTAGTTTTTTTTTTTATATCTACGTCTACACGCATACAAGGTTTGTGCAATTTTTAATGTAGCCCGATCTCTACTTAAAGATCGGTTTTTATACGATGTTTCAGTAGAAATGTAGAATTCTCGTTTATTCGTGACAGTGGTAGAGCCAGCAAAAACAACATCTGTTGCACAAATGGCTCGGCTCGACCGGTGAAACACAACGACTTCACAAAAGGCAGTTGTGAGGTAGAAGTTTTCAAGGTTTTGTCTGATTAGTTAGGAGCCAGAAGCCTAATTCTAGTCCTTATTTCCTTTCTTTTCTTATAAGGAAAGGGTGGGAGGAGGGATATGTTCATTAAAGGTAGACAACGCTGCTGCAACTCGTTAGCTTGTTGCTAAAGCCACCTTATTACATAAAAAAATCGATGTTTCATGAAACAAGCAAGGATAGTGTGTTTTTTATTTAAATAATAAGGAATAAGACTGTAAACTACTAATCACTGGACTTTAGGTGTGCCTCTAGGAGCGCAAAATGAAAAGGCTCATGAAAAATGTTTTAGATATGAAAGTTAAAATAGGATCTTTGATGTTTCTGGCAACACTAGATAATTCGCTATTCGGTCACTTAAATTATCATCGACTTAATAAATAAATCTTTTATTGGTTCTCAGCTAAATATACTAGACGATACCAAAGTTGGCAGCGGCGCCGAATCTCCGTTGAATGCGATCGGCATCTCGGATTCTACAAAGCTCTCCATAAATACACCGGATCCATACAATTACGTAAACGACATGTAAACAGTTAAATAGATAACGTCTGTTTTCATAGGCAAGCGTATCCTCATCTTGCTGCGCGCGTTTCTTAATGCTCGTTCGGGATTTACGCGCTCGGGTAGGTTTCTTTGAAATCTTTTGACGGGTAATAAAACAAGTCGATTTGTGCGATACACCCGGCCAGACGGAGTCGTTAAATAGTACGTTAAAAGAATTAAAATTGACAAGGCTGTGTATAAAGAGATGGTCACAAGGTATAACTAAAAAACTAATTTTTAGATAAAACAGAGGGTACATTGTGGATCAACAACGTGTTTATCTTTGACATAATTGACACGAGTTAATTGTTCTGTGCCTTCGGGCTTGAAATAAGACTACATTACATTATTAACAATAAAATTATTAACCAAAAGTAATTGCAAACTTTTGGGATCCGTTTGTGTTACTTCGCTCCATGTGCTTGGATAATTCACGATTTAATTACTTACTTTACATCTAAAATTCAATTGCCAATAGCTGTTAACAATACATCGAAGCTTAGCTCCCTGTAGGTCACATCAATGTCATCGCAACCTGCGTAATAATTACACACGAAAAAAATCTCGGTATGTATAGAAAATATGTTTTTTATTTATACCATTGTATGTTGTAATATCTTGATTGAATGGGATTTTTTCTTTCAGCATTCAATGCTGTTGTTTTTTTTTATCTTTTCACCTGTACACAGTCCATCCAATCCATCGACCACTGTTATCTAATCCACCTTTTCTCCGTCAAATTTCAAAAGCCCCGACTAATTCCATTCTTTTTTTCGAGCCATTGTTCTTGTTTTCTAGTACAGTGCTATTTTTGAATGTACGGCTTCATAAATCCTTTTTCCATGATTGAAAGTTCCGCGCTCTGGTAAATGTAAAAATACCCTTTTTTCGATGCAATTTTAATTCTTTGTGTGAATGCCATCCAGTTATGAATCGGGTTGATGCATATAAACTGTTTAAATGTTAACAAAGACAATTTTTGATACCTAAACCTACATTATAACTTCGTATTGCATTTGTGACAAACCTTTTTATAAGCTTTTATTTAGTAGTTAGCTATTACTTGTTTTTATATTAGAACGGAGGTCCTTTTCGCATGCAATTTATTCATTTGTTTGCGGACTGAAGGGAAAAAAAAAGGGACCGAAAAAAGTCAATATCATTGAAAAACTCAACCGCATCTTTCTGCAATGATTTTTGAGGCCAATTTTAAAAAGTTTTATTTTCCTAGTTGATTCCAATCAACTAGGAATTAGAAGATTACTTAATACAAACACAAAAAAGATATAGCGAAAGGAACTCGGTTCCAATCGGGTGTCCATAAGAAACATCTCTCTAACCCTGTTCTTCTCGTTACTCTTCTACGAGGTTGTGATAATTCCTCGGTCGTAAAGACCTAGTCGAAATTTATACTTAACTAGTGGACCGCCCCGGCTTCGCACGGCACGCCGTAGCACTATAAAAGTCGAGATAAAACTATGCTATCTTTTAAGTTAGATCGAACTGCACATGGTGTGCGAATTTTATTATAATCGGTTAAGTGGTTTAGAAGTCCATCACATCACATCACATTGTGACACGAGATTTATATATATTAAGATAAAAGGAATCTCAATCAGTTACATACAAACTTAGGGCGCGTGCTGATCGAGCGCGAGGTATGTTTTTAATAAGTAATTATGCATCACATTCCAGAAATATTCGCGAGCTAACATCGAATGGATACGAATCGTCCCTCACTTACACGTCGATATGAATAGTCTGCCATTTGTTCGCAGTGTATCAATAGCGATACGGCGATAGGTTTATCTGTGTCGCACTCGATCCATTAAACATTACGCGATACCTTTTGTCATCGATACGTAGCCGGCGCAGTGACTCGACTGATGCTAGTGTTGTTGTTTATAACAGAGAAACGGAACAAATTTATGTTGCAAAAAAGTGGCACAAGCGTTGGCAGGGGACATCCAATCGATATAATATCTTTATATCGATCAGATTAGTGACATACTAAAGAAGGGCGATATAAGGAGTACCCGTTACCGACGAGCTTGTATGCGTAGATGTATAGATGTAGAAGAAGCCAAATGGAAATCCATAACTGCCTACCCCTCTGCGTGCGTGGCGTGATCGCATATTTATTTATTTATTTGTTGCTAGGTGAAAGTTTTGGATCATGTGTTCCTTTATAATGAATAATGTATGTTTTTTCCTGTATTTCTCTATCAAAATGGTACTTGCCTCAATTAACATATATAAATCTTTAGTCGAGAAAATGCAATGTTGAAATTTACACAGACGTGAAAAGATAGTTATCAATTAAACAAATAGCTCCAAGTTCTGTTGTTACTGTAACTGTAAACTTATTTTTTAAAATACTAAAGCATATAGAAATAACACATTTGTCTAGGGATGGAATTATCACCGTGAACTGGACATGATAGATTCATAAACCTGTGTGATTGAGAGCTGTGAGCAAAAAAGTAAATCAATAGTATTAAAAAATTAAATTGAATTTAATTAACTAGGTATTATCTTGTAGTTATCTGTTAGTAATGTCTCGTCTAAAATGAATACTCTTGGGATAAGGTTTATTAAAACAGCAACTCTTAGATCGCTCACGCATTGTTAACCTATTTAAGAGTTAAGACGCAAAACAGTTCCGGAGGGTATATTAACGCGTGTTATAGCACATTTATAACAGTATCTAGGACCCGATCTATAAGTTAAATTTAAGATAAGTAATACATGGCCCATCGAAAGCTATAGATTAATAGACGCATCATTTATTTGTTAATTTTCACATGCAAAAATTATTTGTGAGGTTTGTTTCCAGCGCAATATTTATGGTTTACCTTTTTGAGACAAAGTCTAACCTTTTGAGTAAAGTTAGCATGCCACCAGATGGAACGTTCTAGCTCCAGATGAACGAAACTAGTATCAATGATGTCACAAACCCATGTCAGTGAATGCAGTCATTTGTTGGTTGTGACACGCATAAATACTATCCTATTCGTATTATGAATTATTCAAGCCTGCCTTGCATGAAATGCGCGTTATGGCAACACCTGCGTGTCGTATCGAAGTATCACATGCGTTCTTACGTGTACGCTCTTAATTACGCTTATTTTATTTTAAAACAATATTACTTTTAAGATACTTTAGGGCGAATATTTTAATGCTTAGCATTTTCTACCGCTCAGCTCAGCCATCAATTTGATTCTATTACTTTTTTTAATAGCCAGGAAAGAATTATTGAATAAAAATGATAACTGGCAGGTTTAATATACATCAGATATTAAACCGTGGAAGTTTCCAAAAATACATGGAAAATGAGACCTAAAAAATGCGCGCCGTATCGGCCGGGGACGGGGACTATGCTAATTCGTGTATTTACTAAATTGATATCAGAAAATAAAATAGTAACTGACGAGCAAGTATGCGTAGATGTTTGAAAGAAGAAGAAACAAGAGAGGTGTGCCAGGATCGGATGGAAATTCGTAATCTCTGCCTACAGACCCGGGATACGGGCGTGAAGATTATTGGTTTATTATAATTGTTATGCGGTTATAGACAAAAGGTGTAGTTTATATGCTAGGATCAAACAATTGACGACTTGTGGAGTATTGATCCATGTTCACATTAGGATATAAATAACTTGCTCCGTTCAGACGCTGGTTGGTTACTTTGCAACTTAATGTTTATGTCTATGCTAGGATTTGCTTAGAAATTAAAACGTAATATGTATTTTGTTTATGAAATACCACGAAAAACATGTTTTTCATATTGAAATGTGCTCGAGTGCAGAGAAACATGGAAAATTTGCGTGTTTGAATCAGTGTCGTGTCATTCAACTGTCACTATTTTGAGCAATTGATTTTCACTTATAATCTTATGTTATTTTACATACAAATCGTAAGAACGTTTTTATTTGTTTGAAAGAGTAACTACAATTGGTTGAAAATAATATTATCAATTACAATTTTAATTATATTTTATTTTATGCACTTTTATTTAAAGATACTTGTGAAATACAATTTTGAGATATTTTAAGTTAATTTCTTTAGGCACGCTTCACTTTGGGTGTAAGCTGGTGACTGTGCGACGAGAGCGTTACGAAAAGTGTGATCGGGCGAGGCGATCGGAAGTTGTTTGAATTTGGAACAGTTTGGATGAACTTTTTTTCATAAATTTTTCTTGTATTCAATTTTGAATTTTATTGTTCAGATACAAGGATTTATTTGTTGATTATTTATTATTAAACTATTGTCGAGCCTGTTTAGAATTTTCACTTCTGTCGGCAGTCCTTACAGTTTTTTTTTCTTTGCTTTTCTTTGTATGACCTCCCCAATAAAATAGTTGGCCCTTATACGTGACCGTTGTACGAATGTCTCATTTATTTGGCTTCCGCCTTTCCTTTGTGCTTGGACCCGGACTGAATTTTATATAAAGGATGGAATAAATTTCGATATACCGTCAACAACATAATATATAAATAATTCAGTAAGTTACGATTGTGACGTCAATGAAATGGTGTGACCATCAGCATTTATGTGTTGCCGACCATGTGTACAGGAAAACAGCACCTAGTGAACAGAACTATATAAAATACGTTCAAAAAAGTATTGACTAGAATTTTACTTGTAAAGTCAGTGTCGGAAACCGGATCTTACTTCGGAATTAATGTGGACTTTAAAAGTGATTAAAAGACCATGACAATATGGGTTAAAATACCCTCACCAGACCACAGTGTTGTCCACAGGCTTATCTCGGAGGGGTATTGATTCGTTTCATGAAAAAATTTCGACTTAAATAAATAAAAAATCATTTTAAAAATATTATCTTTGTTTTTATTTTTAAAGAAGTATATATTTAGGTTATAATTCGTAATATACGCGACACGACACGCGTCCTATTCTATATTTTACAATGGTATATTTAAAAGTTTTAAGCGTTTCGCAGCATCCTCGTGTTATATAACGTTGATTACTGTATTTATTGAGCGGGTTCGATTACAGGGCGTCACTTGACGGACGTCATCGTGCACAATGCTGCTTTGTTAACAAGCGGTGTTTGTTTACAAACTTCCTCGAATTGATTGGCTGTAACCTCTGATGTTCACCGACGCATGTTTCATTCACAGATGTCAAGTACTGCCGCGACCATTGACATCTCAGAGGCTCCTGACTATTGTTTATTATTAATTTTAATTCTTCTAATGGTGAGTAGTTGAGAGAAGTGAACCTCCTTGGATCTTATGATAATAGAACCGGTTAGAATTTCGGGTTGCGTTTTAACCATTTTTATTGTTAGTAATAACTTATTAATAAGTAATCGAAGTAATTAAAACTTTATTTGATGAATTTATTCACTTTATATGAACGTATTTGATAATAAAGGAATATATGTACATGCACATTTGTTATTTATTATAATAAAGTACAGCCTGTTTCATATTCACCAACTAAGTCCATGTTCTACATCACTGTACCTTGCCAATATTGTTTCATTGTTACATCCTATAAAGTAATGAATAGTATTAAATATTCAATTAATTGTGGTCAATTAACGTTTTATTATCATGCGGTTTATAACACACATGTATGTACAGTTGTGTACAAACTTGTCAATTTTTAGTGAGCTATGTAATCAGCAACGTAATTTATTTTGTCATTAACCGAATTTGGTCTAATAGTCTGACGTCCTTGTGACCCTGATGGTGAGTGTGGTTTTGTAATATCTACGTAAGCACTACGCTTCACGTCACCGCCGTCGACAAGGAATGTGCTATTCACTGAAGTTTCCTTACTCATATAGTTTTTGCTCTGTTCCTTGCCACTTAAGTTTAACAATACTAAGGGTACTGTCGGTCATCGTGATTCGTTCTAGATCATATCGTTTCTTAATAGTTATCGCAGGCTCTAAACATTGTCATCTGCCCTTGGAGTGATAGTGAGTGTACTAAAATGTGACCAAGACTACTCTGGATAAATAGTGAACAAGTGTGTGTTGCCAGTGATGATTTACTGCCTATATTGCCGTACGTGGACAAAACAGTGCGGTGTTTCGGACGAGATAATCTATCGAAGCTTCCCGAGTGTTGCCCATTGTTAAATGTTAGTTTGCCGATATTTTGTTTCTAGCCTTCGATTGTTGAAACAGTTTGGAACAGTTGAGTGGAACATGGTAATGAACAATGAGGATTCCTTAATAATGTGCACCTTTTGCTTAGATGTCTTGTTCAACAAAATTATTTTAGTATACCTTACGATGTTATAAGCTTCTGAATTATTGTAAAATTGTATGAATAAACATGAAGTGATATGAGAAAATTGGATTCAGAATAAACTATAGTAGCAAAATTAACTTTTCGTAGTTAAGCAAAGACCAGTTTTATGATGGCGGTAATTTCGCTGCTGACATTTATTCCTCGCAATTTATTTACGTTGAATTATAAGGTGAGCTCGGGGTACATTGTCAGGTTTCCCTCAGGGGTGATATTCGGAAGTGGGTCGGTAACACCGTCCGGCGCGCGGTCCGGCGAGGTGGCGGGAACCGAAACAAAAGCTTTTGCCAAGGTTAAACAAACCAATTCAATTTGTTTTTCACTAATAATGTATCGAGCTACATTAAAAGTTTTTTTTTTGGTATTGTTTAAATTATAACAGAGGCATCACATTACTATGTAAGTTGTAGTAAAAATCTGACATCCTACGTGTCTTTCTACACACTATACTAATCTAATTGTAGGATTGTGGAGTGCGTCCATTATTATTAATAACAAGCGATACACGCAACCGGTTGTAACCGGTAACGTGGTGTACCACGTCATAGTATAATCGTCGTGAATAATTCATCCTTCTAGCACGGACGCAAGACTCAACACAATGGTCGTCTGTTGGGCCACCGCCGCGGAACGGACACGTTCTACAAACAGACCTGTTTCGTGTACGCACGCGGTATAATATATATCATAAACTAACATCTGTTTTATAAACATTCTAATTCTAAACGCGCTTAGATTTGTTTCCAACGCTCAACGTCCGATTGATTTGAACACAAATCAAACGCATTAAAAATAAACTACACGGTGTTTGGTTTCGATTTAATTTTTTAATATCGTATTTATTAAATGAATGGACTAGGCAGGTATACTAAGTAGATGTTAATGAGGATGCATCGTTCCAGTATATTTTTTTCATGTAAGAATGTTTTTCATCACTATTTGATCTACAATATCTACTACTAAAGCTATGTGTTAATTTAAAAATTGTTATTGTGATTTAAAAGTGGAATTTATCGTTTAAATAACTCAACGCGTCCTCATACAAGCCATTCAGGAACACACATGTTGGAGTTTTATATTAAATTGTTAAATAAAAATTTTGCTAAATCATTTTCAAAGCTGGAATATACATAAACAATACTACCCAATCCTACGTTACACAATTCGACCAATACAAGATAAGCTCTAATAGCAATCCACCAAATGTTTATTATGGAATACCTTGTTATGAACAAAATGTGCCTGAGGACGCCTATTGCCTTGGCTGGGAGTATTCTAATCATATAAGATGATAATACATGAACTCAATGTAACTCATCGTAATAACAAAAATCACGCGTCCTTAACATATTCACAAGTGACGCAATTTGATGTAAATTATGTTTCAATATGTATGAAGCCAAAGATCAGAGGATACAATAAGCATAAGAAAATCATCTATCATATGTACATTGTATTATGTTTGCCTTAAAAAAATCCTATAACGAATCTATTAGGTACATCCTAAAGTATACATCGCTTGCCTCATAACGCAACAGCTGTTGAATGGATGAGAGAATGGATGAGCTGGGGCGATAACAACATCTCAGAATTCCCGTGTGAAAATGATAAGGGAATATGATCAAGTTACTCATCTTCCCCGTTGTCTATTACCGATTCTCTATTACTGTTATTTCTGATATGAAATCTTAAACTGTTTAAATTATGCTAAATTAGGTCTGTTGCTCATTTTATAATAAAAAAAACATTGGCAGTCATTAAAGACTGACGTTAGAAGTGAAAACAAGAACAACGGCAACCACACTCCCCCACTCCCTACACTCCTCTGACACTCCCTCTCGTGATGAAAGATTCTTAACCGTCGGTTACATAATCGATGTTTAATACATTCATAAACGCTCGATTATCCACGTGTCGTGATTACGTATTAAACGGGCCATAAGGTGCAAGAAATCAAAATGTAATTCTAAACATACACTTAAGCGATAAACATGGACGCGTCACAGAAGGCAATGGACGTCACAGTACCGTAATAGGGTTGGCACGTGATATATTTTCATAATACCAAAATAAAAATTTTCATACTTTAATTTTTTAAACGTAACTTCTTATATTGAAATAGGAAAAGAAATAATTTTGATAATTGTCCTTACACCATGGACAAATGACATTAGTATATACTATAATGTTTTTGGCAACCCTAGCCGTAAAGAGAAGCTGCCGGAATGTATAGCTGACATTGACTTACGCAATAGCTTAATTGGCGGGAGCAATGTACCGGGTTAACGGGTCACCGAATCGGGCACGGCGCGGCGGCGTATCGATGTTGTTGCCTAACTTGCCACGCCTTGGTTTTTGACCTCTTTTTAAATAAATGTAAAAAAAAATCAACGTTTTTCTTATTATACAGCAAGAAGTTGTCGGAAATCGATATGCAGTTTTATTAAGGAGCTAACTCCTTAGCGACGCAACCGATCATCATGAAATTTTGCACAAAAATGTGAGCAAAAAAACAAAAACTAATATAACAACTAACCCAATAACAAATTTTGACATTTTACTATATATTAAAGTTTTTAAATGCGTCATTAAGTTACAAAAAATTCCAACGAGGAAGATAAGAAAAGAATGCGTGCTAAGACGCGGGCAACGGCTAGTAAACAAATAAAAGGACTCCTGTCTTGTTTGTTTGGCCGATGTCATTCTGAAGCTTGTTTAGTCTTGCACAGCTGTCGCGCGAAGTGACGGCCGTGGAGAATGCACGCTTTGACTGATACAAATATTAATATCTTATGTTTAAAATCTCGCATATTTATAGTGTGGTATTAGGATACCTGTTTGAATTTTGTGATTTAATTGAAACTCAGAAAATGGGTAGCTATAGCTCCATTCCCGTCTTATGGTACCCATTATTTTTTGGGATGTCAACTTAAATACCACATAAATGTAGTAGTTTCTTTTAAAATTGGAAGCGGTCTAGATTAATGTTTTTTTTTTCTGGATAAAAATAAATAAAGCGATTGATATCGTATTAATTGCGTCGTTATCTTTTGACGTAGAAGTGTCGCACGAAGACACAACCATGCTTCACAATTCTACGCTTTGACTGGTTCAGAATTTGCAATAATCAATTTTCATAAGATTACTTAGTATCTTGATGACTTAGTCCGTACTTTTATGACCATCGTTATAAAGAAGGTCGGTCTTTGATCGGTGGCCCTAATAAATTCTTTGACAGTACGACCTAGGGCATCCAGCAGAGTAATCTATTTTTAACTCACGGTCTCATTACATCTATGACTAGTCAGTTTTTTAAAGCAGGTTCGCAAAGTTTACACGATCTTTTAAGTTACCAAAGGTATGCTTTACGGTTTGAAGTTGTTTTTTGATTGTTCATAACTTTCACAAGTCACGTGATGTGCCTTGGCCATGATTCATTCTTCGGTTTTCAGTTTTAGAGTCATAACAATTAAAGTATTTAATACATTTCAATAGGTTTGGTCATTAAAGTATCCGGTGGTGCAGTATTTTGCCCAACCATTCTACTCTCTTTTTCCTTACTAGTAGTATACTCTAATTATGACCTTTATCGCACCCCCTACTATCCTGGCTGACGCGAAAGCGTATTGTGAAAAAAAAAACAATTGTTGATATATTGCTGTAATACTTTGTATAACCGAACTTCAAAGTAACATTTGATACCCACACACACTGTATAAAAGCTGTGTCCGTGTAAATGGATGGTTATACAACTGAACAGTTGTGTTTCCTCTCATGAGAACGTATTACTTGTAGTGGACAGGGTGGTGACGTCAGTTGCTCTGACGTCACGCTGGCGAGGTTGCAGGGTGCATGTTGCGTGTTGCATGTTTGCCGCACTTCCGTCTTGCATCGTCATACGTCATGTACGAGTTGCCAAGGTCATTTACTTATGTTAAGGATTTCGTGATAGGTCGTACTAGCTTATACCTATCACCGTAAAACAAGCCCGTGTTGACATATACACAAGTTATTTATGTAATTTGTTTACGATTAAAAACGTCCTTAGAGCATCCTAACTAATATTATATAATTCGAATGTGGGTTTGTTTGTAACACTTTAATTCATTTACGTTTCAATGGATCATCGTAAATTTTGCACGCAGATTGTCAGGGGTACAGACTGACATGGGTAACTTACCTTTTATCCCGAAAATAAAACTGTTCCCGGGGTACAATACATAATATCGCTTGCCATGATAATGTTTTATTTTTTGACAATAACAACTATTTGACACATGTTACCGCGAAGTTAATGTACGCGGAATTATCTTACAAAAGATTCCAGTGTGGCAAATGTGAGACTACTACGTAAATAATTAACCTCAAAGTCAAAACTCGTATCGGAAAAATATAATTTTGTTTCTTTTTCTAAACCTGTTCGGTTATAACCACAGTAAGGTTTTACTGACAGCTGTCAAAATAGACTTTCTTGGTAGAGACTGGAGAGACATACAAGGATGCTAGGACTATGTAGGATCACACCCGACTAAACCTCCTCGATGGTCCTTTTCGAATATGGCGGGTACCCACAGGTGCTACATGTCCGACAAT
>JWHW01029517.1:406376-429626 GCA_000931545.1 Papilio glaucus | reverse complement strand
TGTTGACGTAAAAATTGTGAGTCACATAATTCCTAAAGAATATTGTAAGATTATAAGAAATATATTACTGTGTAATATAATTTTAACCTTGGCAATACTTTATATGGCAATAATTTACTGACATTTAATACTATAAGGTGAAAGAAAGTCACGATATGTTGAATTTTATGCAGCGAATTATTGTAGGTTTTTAACTATTTTAGTATGCCACTCATTCTTTACAAATCCCCTCTAAGACCACTTCAAGGATCATGATTCTACGTCAGCAGTTCGTAGGTGCAAAACCTCCAAGAATCTTTCAAGTTAAGTGTGATATAAAACGATAGATTTATTTTTTATCGTACATATATATCTTGCTTACAAATGATAAAGTCAAAATCACTGTTGGGATAAGAGATAATAAGATAAAAGGAATCGAATCTTCAAATACTAATTGATTCATCTTATTTCCAATTAATCTCAATCGTAAATACAAACTTCGTTACTTATATGAACTGTCAAGTTATGTAATACACAAGTTCAGATGTAGGCCGACGGTGACCGTTTTATTTAATTAAGGGGCGTACCCTCAATTTGGGTAATGGGTCTGTTATTCGGCTCGTGGCGTTAAGATAATAAATCCGCATTTCCTCTAACGCCCACATGCTTTTATGTTTTTTAGTATTAATAGCTTGTATAATAAATCAACAATTACATTTCGTCGCAATTGTTTGAGTTCCTGAGTCCTGAGAGAGTGTCATGAGTTCCTTAAAATAAAACTGAATCATGACGTAACTTGCTATATCTGGTTGCAATAATGGGCTGGACTGTTGTCTCCAGCCATAGACGACTTCGGCGTCGGGGCTGAATCTAGATATACTGATTTTCTGGATCTCATGGGGTTCGGGCCCGGCCGGTTGCCCTCCTTGATGAAGATGTGGTAGAGCTTGTCTCTCTCGCACCGAAGTCGAAGCTATCATCGTTTTTGTAACCTTGTCATCATGTAGCACAGTGAAAACTGTTATGTTTTAATTAGTACAAGTCTTTCATTACGAGTGAAGATGTGGTAAGACTTTTCTGAGCGGAAGATTATGACAAGTATAGTTAGCTTGGTCAATTTACGTGTCTTAAATAATCATCTCATAATATCGATCTAGACTGACAAGCAATTTACGAATCAAACATACTACAATAAGTTATTTTTGCGATTTTTGTCTCAGAATTATAGAAAGTGTTCGGATGTAAGCAAAACGTTAGTCTTCGGCTGTACCTTAGACTATAGATTTGTTACAGATAAAAGGGTAATGATTACATTGAGGATTCCTGAGTGTCTGTAATACGGTTTTAAATTTAAATGTCAAGCAATCTAAAATTAACAGTTGGTGTTATTTTCCCTCTAGTCTTAGTATAAATCACAGATAGCTCTTACAAATTAATTGAAAACTTAACCAGTAAACTTTACTGCGTAAACATTTTCTGTTTTAACAATCCCTTGGTTAATTGAAAATCTTGTAGATAATTAAAGAGTTTGTTTACTTTTCAACTGTTATAATAATATGTTGAACAATATGAAAGTCTATATGATCACTGTTTGAATAACTTTAGATATGTTGTTTGACGCAGAATCACGATCAATAAAGCACGAAGCACTCTAACAAAGTATAAAGCAATCAGGGTCTAGATAAGAAGTCTTTACATCTCGTCTAATTACAGAATCACATTACGTCGCCTCGTAATTTGTGAATCGACGCACGTAAATTACGAGCTTACCAACATACGCCACTTTAACGGGGTCACCTTCATGCTAATGCAAACTGACGCAAAATAAACTTAATGATCAATAGCACAAAGCTTATTTTTAAATAATAAAACGAAAGAAAACTTTTAACAGTTTTCACGGGCAGTTAAAACGTCGTATACTGTTTAATCAGCGCAATAGATAGCGTTGTTTGTAATCATTAGCGGCAATTAAGCTAATAGCTCGATTAAAAGCTATAAATAGCACGGGAGTGATAACGCTTAGCGTTTTATCTTCGCTGCTGTATGCGCAGGACCTTACGTAACTCGCCGAGTATAGACAAGATAAGCGATAACGCGCAAGCGAAGAGGCCCCCTCGCATAACGCGAACCAAAGTTTGTGTTTATTTGGTGACAGTGTTTTGTTTTATCAACAGAAATAATAAAAATCGTTCCTTTATTACTGAGACAATATTAAAGTTTTATGAAATGTGTATTTTATGTTCTCTTGTGTTGGTGACTTCCACGCAAAATATATTTTAAAGCTTTTAAAACTCCGGACAGAATTAGTAAGGACCGAAGGGCTTCGGGGTGGAACTCGGATTTTTTAGGGTATCGGGCGGAATTTGGTATATGAAACTTCTTCGCGTTGGACGAAATTTGGTAGGGGAAAATCATATAGGTTCGCGTGAACAACATGCGAAAGTAACTAGTAACACGTGTATTGTATATTTAAATTTAGAACAGTTTCGACGATTTTTTTTTCATTTCTTTTACTCGTATTCAATTTTGAATTTTATTGTTAAAATACTAGGGTTTATACTTGTTGATTATTTATTTCCTTAATTTACTCATCTTTTAATTTTCTCTTTAGCAATATCAAAATATTTTCGAAAAGAGTGCGTCCTGACACTGGTTGTTATATTCTTAATGAGCTCACGTCGTACGTCTTTTGAACTCAATATATTCAATTAGATATATTAGAAGCTAATTCAACGTATGTACAATACTGGGAGAGGTCAAGTTTTTTGTTCCAAATAACTCCGTGTACAGTGAATTTTATATATTGTTGGTTTCAAAAAGATATATAGAAAAACGTAATTCAAAACTCGTAGAATAAGTAAAGGCATCAGTACCAATTTATTTAGCAAATGGTACAATACTAGTCTTTAGGGAATCGTCGAAATGGAATGTACGATAAACGAAACGGAAAGACGGATCGGCAGATTTCTCTCGACAATCACATTAATGATCCTTCGGAGAAAGAAATCCTACCGAAATAAATAAAGAATATCGGTGTATGAAGACACGTATATTTGTCCCAATTATATTTTCACCCTCTAGTGGTTTACTATAAATGTTTTATTTGAAATATCCAAAATTCATTTTATGTACTACATAGACGGTTACACATGGTTATTACCTTAACGTCTAACTTACGATCTGACAGGTCGCTGGTTCGCATTTGTTGTCAAAATTTTCCCTTTTCGAATTCTTTATATAAATCAATTTATAAAATTTCAGATCGGTTCATGACGACGGCCGTCTTCTATAAGACAATAAAATCTAAAACATAATACATTGAATTTAGATCTTAGCTGCATAATAATTAAGAAAGCTTTTCCATATCTAGAAATCTTCTAATTCAACTTATTTGTTATCTGGATTGGGCGAGAGGGAGGAGAGATATTTTTACATTGCAGTGTAATGAGTTAGGTTATATATTAAATACAATATCAACCTTAGTTTCAGCATTATTGAAAATATTAATATAAAAACTTCTTGGCAGATTATAAGGCGATCAGCGAGAAGCAAACTTAAGTGCGAAAGTTATAATTGCAAAACTCCATTAGCGGAATGTGTTTCATTACGTTATTATTTTACTTCTGATCCTCTCTCAGTAACTGTTATTAATAGATATTAATATCCAATACACCAATATAACTGAGAAATAATCGATTTTACTTTATACTTATACTCCCAACACATGATTTAAGGAAAAATAATACGGCGCCATAGACCTGGTCGAGAATCTCCTAGTACTTTCAACCCGCCCTTAACAACAACATCTGGGAATGAACCGGCTCGAAGTATACATCCACGTTTCGACTGATGGATGAGGTGCTGGAGTCCCAATTTCAGTCATATTCCATTTTCCATCCTTTCCTAATTAGGATAGGATGGGAAGAGGAAGAGGATTTGGTGAGGAGGGGATGAATAGAAAAAGGTCCCTTCTATCCTGTCTATCCCCTCCTCCTTTTAAAGCACATTTGTTTAAAACTAACCTAGATATGTACTATTACTTGGCAACCCACAGTTATAAATTTAAATAATCGCACATAGCTTCATTGTAATTACATTATAGTTTATAAACAAGAATCTATGTTCAAAGGGAGCTAGATTACGTGTGGCGTTCCACGAAGTCGTCGTTTGTACGTATGTATATGAACGTCAGACAGTCCCACGCAAAATATAAACGTGAGTTGTTGGGAAGCTCTGTGAATTAGCTATTATATAATGGTAGCGTGCGAGTTTAAATTGAAACATATTTTAGTTTTTAGTTTAGTTTTCACGTATTCTTCTTTTTCTGTATTAGTACGAAAAGTTGTCTTCTCTTTACAGTTTTGTTATGTTGTTTCTATAGGAAGATTTGTTGTTATTCTAATTAATTAGTGGTCCATTCTTGCCTTCTAAAGAAAGCATAAAAACATAATCATCTAAATAAAACATGAACCAAGACAGTCTTATGCCGTTTAGTTATCTTCAAATAGCTTCGTAATTTTAATTAATTAATTCAATTTAATTTTAACTACTTTTCATTTTTATTGGTACATACTACGGCCGTGGGAAAGTTGTGATGGGTTTTTAATTGTCTATAACGTATTTAAGTTCTCTGTTTAAAAGGGTATTTTCTCGTCTCTAAATTGGATTTCATCAAAAATCTTATTGAAGGAACTTTTGTACGGTATAACAACAATAGAGCAAGATATTTGTCCCAATACCTTTCGATAGTCCCTAAGGAGAATTCCAATTTCTTTGATAGATACATCGTACAAAAGGGTTTTTTGATCTATTACAAGTAAATACTCTTTGTGTTTGAAGTTTTTTATCGTGAGTTCCAATAATGTACATACTGTGACAAAGTTACATGTGCTTTTGTTGAAAGAATTGACTTAGCGCGGGTGTCATTAAGCTGTAAGAACCGTCAATAAGGTTACCAGCATCGACATCTCCGAAAATTAGTATGAAGACTCAATGCTTTATCTTTACTAATTTGTTTAGAACTCTGATAGATATAAAATATTCTAAGCTACATTAAAATATATACTACTTACATTTATATGTTATTAAAAATATTTTTTAATAACATAAATGTAAGTAGTTTTCTGTGCACAGTGTCTGGTGTTCGATATTAGTCGATTTTATTACGCTTGCCCGGTTTGTTGTATATTTGGTTCTTTACAAATGATATTTTACCCGCTCCAGGGTGATCTGATATTTGATACACCGTTTGGTTCTGATTACAATACAATAAAACATATTCAGTATCATTGTGAATCAAAGATGGCTGACGGCACAAAATGGCGGATCACATTTTTTTAGCCTGATGATAAAATGAAAGTGCCTGACTAGTAAAATATGAGTACCCGCCAAACTTCTTGTATGAATCTGTATTCATATTGGTCCTACAAGTACGTAACAGGGACTGAGTGAGCTTAGCATTTCGCATCGATAATGTTGTTAACCTGCACCGGAGCGTGGTAATTGAAACCGGTTTAAGCTAAATGTGTTTATACTCACGCTCGATGGCGCTTCGATTCCTCGTTTTTGTTGCTCGACGGCGATATAAGCGGTTTTTGCTGTGTCAAGTCTTAAGAAGAGGTCAATTAAGTAAGACGTCACCTGGCCGCCATTCTTACTACTCTACTCCCGCCATTCATATACGTCTCTTGTTTTGCATTCTTTCAAATACTCTTTATTTATTTTCCATAATAAAAGTGCAACTGCTTATAATTTGTTAGGATATATTGATTGACTATTGACTTTTTAAGCGCCCTGTGATATTATTAATTGTGTGAATGGTTTGCTGTGGTAGGCTTAGAGGAGATCGCTTGTTCTGATCATCTTGTGCTTATGTATCTTGTTTTAATTTTCTTTCATCCTTACTAATATTATAAATACGGATGTGAGTTTGTTTGTTACTCTTTAACTCCTTAACGACTAAACCGATCATCATGAAATTTGGCACCCACACTTTCAGGGATATTGAAAATGACAAACTCATGCAGACAATGGGTTTTTGACCTTTTTATCCGAAGAAAAAAAATTGCCCGAGGTACATAAAACCTTTCCTTTCCTTATGACTAACTTTTTCTAAAATTCAAAGTTATGTATACACAGAATCTTACAAAAATTTGGAAAATGAGAAACGAACGCGTGGAAGCCGCGGGCAGCAACTAGTAAAATATAACATATAAATCCACTGTCCCTGCGGCGAAGGTTGATTCAAATATTTTACTATACAAACCACGAAAATCGCAAATATAAATACGTCGCGTGCACTGAAGAGAACGTCAACGTATCTGAATGCGGGTTTGAGGTCAAGCCCGTATTGCTTGCTTTTCAAATCGACATCGAAACAGAATATTCGTTAGTAATACGAATGTAAGTTGGAATTTAAACTCGCATCACGTGTCTTGTGTCGCTTACAGAACTAAATATAATATTATATGATGTTTAAATAACAGATATCGAAACGTTCAATTGTATCTGAAATTATACAATATTTAGTCTAGTCGGATATATGGAGAGGAATGTACAATTCATAGAAAACAAGTCATATAAGATATCGCATCACAGTAATTGCACTTTTAGATGCAGTTATTTTGACATCTTAATCTATATTTGCATTACACACTACACTCCATACATAATAGTAGTACAAGTAAGTTCGTCAACAGCTTATTCATACTGTTAATGAATTTAGTAATTTGGTAATTGCATGTCCTAATTCAAATCTTTGAATTTCTCTTTGAAACTTTCTTGTTGGATTACTGACGTCTGTTCATACACCACAATCGTTACATTAAGTGGTGGCAATTCTTTATAACTCATTGAGTTTTCTTGTCATCAACAGAACCTTGAAGAACAACTAAGTATTCATTTTTCAGTTATATGATTGAACGTAAAAATAAAACATCGAAAAATTTAAAAATGCCTTCGCAACAACAACACAACCTTCGAATTAAATTGAATATTTCCATAAATCTTGGGCCGCGTTCATTTTGTCGTTTGCGTCCGAGCTTTTAAGCGTCGAGGCAATTTAATAAATACACGTAACCCGAGGCGAAGCTTTATACTTTCATAGCGCACAAATTCATTACCCATTTTCTTTTATATCCTCACAAGGTGGAATTTTAACAAAAGAAATAAAGATTATTACATTACAATAAATTGTAACTTATCTTTCTGATCTTAAACAAAATGACATTAATTTCATTCTTTCTTTTAATTTTAAGTTGTAATTGTCTAATTGAACAAATTACTTATATCCGTCTGACAGGAGGGTAATGGTTTTGTGTGTGTCCGTTCTACTGAGACCTTCTATAACCTAAACGGCTTGACCGATATTGAAGCGTGAGATTCGCATTCTCCCAGGTTACACTCAGTGGGTCGGTTTATTGTATTAATAATTTTTATATGAACTATAGCTTGTTTTCCTAACGGGTTGTATCAGATATCCACTTTTACAGAGCTTAGTTATTTTCTCGCAAATATTACAAAGATTTAAGCCAGCAAAGAACCAGTTCCAGACTTACATATCTTTTTGACGAATAAAAGAGTTATCGTGGCTAAAAATCGGACTCTGGGGACAGCTGCGTAGTATCGCTCGGTTATGATGTCCTAATATAAATATAGCCAAAGTAAATACTAATTTCAAAAATTTAACAACGCTTATATTTTAGCTTTACTAATATGAGGAGCTGATAATGACTATTAATTAATTCATAGGGAACTGTTAGGCGAGCTGCAAACCCGCCCACGGTGCATTGCCGTAACTTTATCAACGTTACAAGAGCGGTGCAACAACGCTCATTAGGCGTAGCGGTGCTAACATTGTTATACCGCGACCTACATCCGTGGTAATTGGCGCGCCACCTGCCGCTACGCCGTAGCGTACGTGAGCGAGCTACGCGCTACGAATCATTTGTAATTGAATTTATTTGTGTGTAAATTGATTAATCATATGATAAATATTTTTCAAATAATTTCTTTAATTCTAATATAAGTACATATACGCGCATATATACTTTGCTATCATTGGATTTGAACGTCTAACCTAACCTTGATCCGAAGTTTTGAAGATATTGAAACACTCATTGGTACAAAGTGAGAAAACTTCGGGAATTTAAGTAATAGAAAACCAACGTTCATTAATAATTTTGTATCAAGTACGAACTTTTGCCAATAGTAGTATTTCCACTACTTTTGTTTGGAAAAGGAACAAGGAATAACATTTTTTATTCTTACTATCTGACCCGGCAAACATCGTCCCGTCTTAGAATTAATTTATGGTGTGATACCTTATTAGCTGTATTAATTGCTGGATGAGTTATATCCGGGTCGAGTCTTATTGAAAGCACATTGAGCACAGTGAACGACATCGGTGTGAGACCCGCGCTTGAATTTATTTTCGTGCACATTATTCTTTCATATTGCGATAACTTCTTTCTCTGTTTTTCTCTACTATAATAAACCTCTATAATACATATTAACCTTCCTCTGAAATCACTTTGTCTATTGGACAAAACCGCATTAATATTCCTTGCGTAGTTTGACAGATCCAAGCGAACATGGCCATGCTGGCCAAAAGGATAATGTTGCGTTCAACATTATATTATTCAGAAAACGACATTTAAAATAAAAAACCCTAAAATATACGCCAGTCAAGGTTATTAAGTGAGCTTAATTTAAATAACTCAAGAAGCTGCGGGGCTTCTAAGCAAAACAATTTCAAAAGCTCTTTGTTTAATTCAATTTTTTCGCAATCTCATATAACAGTGTAAAATTTCATTTGAAGGCCATAAGGAAATTAACAAATTTAGCTTAAAACTTATCGTCATAGTCACGTAGGATCAGAGGACAATAAAGTAAAATGAAAATTACAAACTAGTTTAAACGTGTAAAACATTGACATTTCCGTTTTTACTGAAGAAATATATTCTAACGATGCTTCGATCAAAGCGATGGGAAGTGAATTAAAATTTTAACGATTAGGAAAGTCGTTAAAACAAAATAAACTAATGAAAAGTGCGCGAAACATTCGCTGTGTGTCCTTGCTTGTTGGATCTCACACAAATGCGAACACGATGTCGCCGGAAACTTATATTTTATATAAATAGAAAAAAGTTACTTTTTCCCTCAGAAATTAATAAAATGAAATTTGCTATTGAACATAGCATAAATTATTGTTATAAGACTTTACAGGATCAATTGTTATGTATTGTAGTTGGATACAACAAGTATAGGATAAATTGCAGGTATTTATTTACAATTTATTGAAAAAAAAATCGCGTATGTTTTCCAAAAAATTGTGGATTAAGATTTTCAAATAAAGGCTATCAATGTTTACTCTATTTGGGTAACAAAGATTGATTTCTCCTTCAAAAGCGGTATGACGGTGCTCATTTATCAGCGAATATAAAAATGTTATATGTATTCAGGGCATTTCTGTATATCTCAGGAATAAAGTAGGTTAAAGAAATATATTTTTAGTGTCGTATCTGTATGATAAATTTTGTTATGAATAAGTGCCCCAAGTTATTTCCACAAAGCTAATGTACTAGCTAGCCTGGTCTGGTAAATATTTATTTTCTTTGCACTTCCTTTCACATTTACTACGATATTTATACTTTCTTACATTTACACAAAGTTGCTTATGTGCTATTCCAGACTATAATCTATCTCTGTGCCAAATTTCATTCAGATCTGTTCAGCTGATTTTGCGTGAAATAGTAACAAACATCCATACATACAAATTTTCGAATTTATAATATTAGCATAGTATAGATACTATCAAAGCTACATATTACTCATTAAAATGTATATTTAATAGCATAAATATACAAGCAACCTACATCTGATTCCAAGGAGTGATATCAAATATTCAATATTAAAATGGCACAGGCGTGCTGTTTGCGTTCCCGCGCGTCACGTGACATCACACTTATATTGAAAACGTTTTATTCGAATAAAGTTATTATGCTACGAACAATATTAATTTATGACAGTTGGTCGATGGATAGTTTATTGAATTTAGGCTAAAAAAAGGTTTGAAATAATTTAATATTATTGAAGCAGATGGCAGAGGGGACATTGATGTAAGAGTTATTTACCTTTACCTCTTTGTTCTCCAAAATAATAGAAACGACTATGAACTGCCACCTCAGGATGTATCTAGAGGAGCACCAGCTGATTAGTGATCGCAAATACGGAAGCGGTATTTTTTGCCGGCCACTTGTAATACTGCTCGACAGCGGTATTTTCAAAACACTACGACTTATGGTCCTTTAAGAAGCGAGCGTAGTCCTTCCATAAATGCCGGCAAGGCGTCTGCAGTTCCTCTGGTGTTGCGGATATTAAGGGGCGTTGGTGATCACTTACTCACTGCTCGTTTGCTCCTTTATGAAATAAAAAAATCTAAACTATCACTAAGAACTCTCTGTATACGCTTCTAACACATAGAAAACCCGCTTACAAAATCATACTATATATTCTACTTAGTAAAATTATGTTCACAAAAATTGTAATCATGCATATAATATTTACGATTGCATATTGTATTTAAAAAACATCAGTAACACTCTCTAAACTAGTTACCTAGCAGTTCTAGATGCTAGAAATCATAGGTGACCTAGAAATGTACTATCGCGTCAGCGTAGCTTCGCCGCCCGCACAAATTCACGAATGGTATGGCACGAAATGTACCGGACGCGTTGTAGACGTGCCATATGATTTATTTTTTTAACGCTATTCATAAAAAACATTTTTGAATAACATCTTTATTACTGCGTGGTCACAGTATTCATCTCCAAAGTCCCGGGTAGTAAGTTTGTTTCAGAGTCGAAAGAAATTTTGTTGAATAATGTATTTTTTTAATTCTTAAAATGTATGTCTCTAGGGTCGGATTTATATAGATTGTATGTATTCCAGGTGAATATTGCAATGCTTTGAACCAAAATTTATTTCTACGCCTAGGCAATTTTATTTATATTACAGATAATACTGCTTCTAAACGCGGGTTTCCACTGCCGAATACATTAAAGCATATTGTTATCTCCGCTTGTATCGAGATACGATTTTACTCCAGTGGAAACCCACGGTAAGACTTCGCTAACGTAACATTGAAACAAACTTGTGAATCCTTGATAATCCGCAATAATCAACAAACAAAAGCGTGGGATCGCACATGGCGTAGAGCACATTTGGATAATGCTGCGATAAAATGACCTCATTGTGTGTATCACATGTTGCGACATACGCGCCCGACTGCCCCAGAACGTTTATTTACATGTCCTTGTCCGTGGTTCGTAGCTTTTTGTATCTCCTATCAAGGAATATTCTCTTTTCTATTAAATTTACCATAGTAATATGAAGATCGCCGGGACCGGCTAGGGACACCAACAATTTCAATTTTAACAGGACATTTTAATTAGTATTATTACTATGGCATGGTCTTGTTGATCTGATGTCTGATCATGTTGAAGCATCACCTTATTAGAGTAATTTCTGTTTTTTATTTATAAATATAAATATACTGTTAGTTAATTTGTATTATAATGTTCCCCACTGTTTCCTGCGTTATTTAAGAATGGCCACAACGATGCCCTAGACTAAATTGCGTTTATCACTACTTGGATAGTCGGAGGTGAAACTTGTTCTCCGTGTGTAGCCAATTATTGTAGGGCTCAAAGGTGGTAACGCATGAGGACATTATAAATCGGTTATTTTTATCGTCTTTTTTTATTCCATACGTTGTTAATAAGTTAATTAATTAAGTTTTGACCTCCTGTATCAGATTTGTAACCTCATATATCGCGGCACTTTATTTTTACGCTACTTCATTTACTTTGCGTTTATTTTGGTCTCAAAGGCCATTAATATTTCCGTTACTTGATTACAATTAAAGCGATCCTATCAAATGCGGCAACATCAAACGGCTATGAATTAAGTAAGCAAAACAAATGCTTTTAAACTCTGGCCCCGTTTTTAAATAACGAGGCCCATTTTTTATTTCTTACGCCTTCGTTTGGTTTTTAAAATGTTTGATTAAACTTTTATTGTAATTGAGAGGGCAATTTTATTTGTGGACCGTCCTCTTTCTTTATGGGTATTAATTCAATATTGTTTTTACTTTTAGATTCGATTTTTTTATTCTACGAATAACCTGTAGGCTTTTAATCCCTGCTGAATGTCGTTAGTTCATTGTAATTTAAAAGTAAGGATTTACCTCTGCAGAGAGCTTGAATCAATTTACAATACTCGAAAAGTAAACCTAATGCATTATATATTAAAATCAAATAAATTCATTTACCTACATATTTAATATTTAAAATTATCTTTGTAACAATTAAATTATTAATAGTGTTTTGAATTTTAGTGTTCATGTTATCAGCTTTTGTATACATACACATATAACAATGGATCATTCAAACGGTTGTTCGCGGAAGGAAATTGTACTCAATACGTGAGAAAGTGAGGTAAAATATGAGCCAAAATGTTATCCCGATGTATAAAAATGTTTTTCAAGCCTATTTTTCTGGATCAAATCTTATGAAGGCATATGTAATAAAAACCAGGCAGTCATAAGAACTGCTGAAAGAATAAAAAACTTAAAAAAGCGCGACAATAGTTCGAGAATAAATAAAAAGCTAGCTATTCAACCAAAATAAACCCTTGTATCTTAACAATAAAATTCCAAATTGAACCAAACTGTTCTAAATTCAGTACAAACATAAGTTACCGACGCATGTTGCATGTCGATCTCGCGGATAAGATTTTTCTCTACTAAATATATAAAGCGGCTAAAGAAGTTTACACTTCAAAAATATAAATTCATAGAAAAAGAAGCAGAAAACGTTTGAGGCTTCCTCAAACGTTTTCTACTTCGATAGATAAGTGATGCTTTCTCCTATATACGATTTAACACGCTCTCTGCTCCCAGCCGTTATACAAGCTATCCGGTTTGCACCCGCGCCCATTCATTGCATTCAACTGGAAATAATATTCTAGTTTATTTTATTCTTTTTATATTATTTACAACGACCGTCCGTTTCGTCGACGACCCGGTAATGACGAACTTTTATCAATAAAAAGTTAACAAAATCTATCTACAACTTTCCAATCAATTAAATTACACAAATTAAATTTAAATATCTAACAAAAATAATAAGTCCTTGACAATATAAAAAGCTTTCTGTGTAAGAGAAGTAATATAAAGAACTCTGAGCGATTTATATTTTCGACTACCTACCGGCACATCTAGTTACAGCGCACTGATTTAAACATCGTTGTACTGATTTCTAGTAACCTACAATATAATATTGCTTCATTTAAAAATTAAAAGAAATCTTGGAAATCTATACATATAATAAAAATGTAACTGACCGCTGTCTGTACGTTCAAGATATTTAAGAAAAAACTATTATTGGGGGCCTACATAAGCACAATAAAACTCAAAACAATGAGTATTAGAATTTTTGTCTGTTTGTCTGAGCGTTTGTTACCGCTAATCTCAGAAACGGCTTAACCGATATGGATGCGGTTTTCACTAAGGTATTGTGCTCAATTAGCATTCAGTGTTTGTTTTATCTCAATTGGTTTATAAATAAAAAAGTTATATCAAATTAATGGACAAGGCAGGCAGCCGGTCGTAAAATCTGTAGCCAGAACCTATATAGTATGGACTACGCTCACAGTTTAAACAATCATACGTGATTGTTAAACTGTGCTACGGCCAATTTGTGTCGACCCCAACATACGTTATAATAGGGCAGGGAGATGATGATGAAGTTACAGTAGTATTAAGTAGGTAATATCATTTCGTTTTAGTAAAATTGCAGGGCGGGTAACACCGCGGTGCACAGCTAGTAGTCAATAAACAACGTTATAATTCGCCCTTATTTACCCTAATTAAATTAGAAGACGGCGACGAAAATACTTGGCTTCCTTTTTACACTTTAAATGAAATGCAATAAAGGTAAAAAAAGATCAAAGCGCCAAGTACCTGATTGAATTACTATCGACCTGTTTCCGATAAGGAAAAGATGAAAAGATTTATTGATTTGCCTATACGTTTGGGTTATTGCTTTGCCTTTTTTTCATTTGTTTTACGAGTTGTGCTTGCGATGTATACATTCTCGTTAAATGTGTTTACAGCTTTTCAGAATACGAAAGCTTTTCTGTTATGCTCTACAAAAGCCGACGACTTCACATACATTAATAGATTTGTGGTAAAAGCGTATTCAGTCAGCCCGTGACCATGGCGCATGCAACTGTGCAGATATATCGGGAGCTCAAAAAAGCTAATCGTGCTAAGAATCCCGTTTCTTACAATCCTTATAAAAGCGTATTATTGAGGTAAAGGGATTTTTTTCTTCCATTTTTGTACATTTTGCTTCAAGCCATACTTTACAAGAAACGATCATTTCGTGTTATTATGAATAGGTGTATTTATAAGAGCTGACTGTCCCCAGGACAAATTTCAGAGCCAAGTTATCAGTAGTGTAAGTCACTGTCGTCTATTCATAATAAGGAACAGCTAGGATACGAATGTAAGATATTTCACGAGGCGATCCCTCATAAGAAGTCGCTTTTAAATCATGAAGGAAATATTATTCTTTTTGTTTATGTATTCGCACCAGTTACATATCTAATATATAAAGATAATAAACGAAGCAGAACAATAAATCGTAATCTATTAAATAAATATTTCTTTTAATTACAGATAAATAATAGTGTACATAAGAGTTGTTTCACATTACCCGAAATCCATTAATCGCATCTCGCGTGACATTTTAACGTGCTGGAAACTGTGATTGCAGAAATAAAACTCGCCGTTACGCGGTATTCTTTGAGGCTTTAACACCGTGCTATTATATTTGACGCATTTTATGAGGCTCATAACAATGTTATGTGTCGTTACTAAGGTTGCTGATATTAAATTACGGTCTCTGTGTCAGGTTTGAGTGATATACGCTGACTTGTAGACCGAGATAACGGACTCTCATTTTTTACGATTCTAATTTATTTTTTATCTGTCGTACTTATTATTTTTAGGTAAATAAGTATATTTCTTTTTTTATATATACCACGTACAATGACTGTCTGATCTCTTAAAGATAATGTGTATCTTTTAAAGGTGCTAGCACAGCCAAGAAACTCGACGCCGACTTTGCTCCTACTCGATACACACTGTAAATGGTTGGCTTAGTCCTCAATTTTTCGTATATTTATAATATCACTGATTAGACAATATACTAACAATTTCATGGTGAAATATGCAATGAGATAACTAAAAAACCAGATTTACAATATTTATTATACATACATAATCCGCTTATGTAAAAACTTTAGAATAAATGTGTGGAGTTGCATTGAAAGAATGGATAAGATAAGAAAGGAACACATCAGAAAGTTAACAAAATGGCACGGAACTTTTTAGAC
This sequence comes from Papilio glaucus, assembly GCA_000931545.1. Classification (NCBI taxonomy): domain Eukaryota; kingdom Metazoa; phylum Arthropoda; class Insecta; order Lepidoptera; family Papilionidae; genus Papilio; species Papilio glaucus. Next base: position 414,185 of record JWHW01029517.1, on the reverse strand, counting down.
AAATAGGATACAGTGAATTTGCTAAGTAAAGTAAGATGAATGAATTTTAAACGATGCACTGAAAATAATAAAACAAAAATGAACGCAGCGTTCTTAGGGTTCGTCCAGATCATATATTGTAATAATACGGGTGCATTCCGGCCAGGGTGTTCATAATTTGTACATCCTGATGTCTACGCTCAACCAGACTAATGACAAATATTTGATTAATGTTATTGTGATTGTATTGAAAGAAAAGGATGTCAATTTGATTTGCAAAATTCCAATCACAAGCGTGCTAATTCGGTGCGCTTAATGCGGGATAAACCGCTATTCGATGTACGCGAGTCTGAACCTGCCTTAACATAGTGGTCGCGATATTAATTCCCGAGCTAGGATTCATAGTGGACATAAAATAGGACGAGGTGCGCCGCTCCCCGGGAACCTGCTTCTCAAATATGCTTTATTACCCATTATTACCTTAATTACTCAGTAAATTTTAATTTATGATTCATTGAAATGGTAAAGTTTATTATACCATGTTTGAAATCATATTGTATTGCAAGCGCGAATTAATTAAACGATAATCGTAACTACATACTCGTATCAATAGAATATCCCGGGACATTATTCACACACGGTCATCTGATCCCAAACTAAACAGAGCTTATTCTATGGGGACTAAATAACTGTTATACTGAATATACTATCTTTCTTTCGTAAATACATATTTAAATAGATGATTACACCTAGACTCAGGACAAACAGACATGTTCATGCATACATGTCTGTCCTGGGTGGGTATCAATCTCACGACCTGCGACGTGAAAAGCAAGTATCTTATAAACCACGTCAATCGGCCTGTCAATTATTACTACTACTTACTTTTCAAATGAAAACTCATGTTCCTGATGAAGATTTCAAGCTTTTATTATCATTAAACCCTGTTGAGCTAGGTAGATTCCAAATTAGATAGTAAAATACACAGCTAGCCTTCCACACGATGGACCGATGACCTGGTCAAGGTTGTGGCCCCCCACTGGATGTGGATGACAGAGGTATTTGTGGTGATCAATAGAGGACACCTACGTCCAGCAGTGGACGAATATCGTCTAATACGATGATACACAGCTAACCGACCAGACTCGAATGCAAACATGTGTAATATAAAACCAAACATCACACAAATATACGCTCTCGCCTAGAACCGGAGTGAAACTGGTAGATAAACTGTAATCAAGTAATAGTAAAGTTAGTCAATTAAAGGTGAAACAAATTACCCAGCGGTTTAAAGTTAGCCGCTAATCACGTCTTCCCCTTGCACTTGCATATCGTAGTTAATATAACGTAGATTTACTTAAAATTTATATCCTAGCGCTGGCTAATCATATTTAATAATAATGTTTGGATAATACTCTTAAGTATTGTGTTTTTTTTAACCAGTTGATATGATTGTTTTAACTAGTTGTATCCATCGTTGTTGTACCATTTAGAAGTGTATATTTGAAAAAATCATCATAGATCAAAGATCATTTAGAAAAGGTCTTCGTAGCTCTAAATTTATTATATGATTAAAATAAAGAAATATATCCTTTAATAAACGAATTCATTAATAGCTTAACTCACGTGTAGTGCGGTGGCCCTTGTTACTTGTGTTGATAATGCAGCTTCCAAGTAGTAATGAATATTATAAATCATTTCCGAACAATCGCTGTATATATATGTAGGTATGTTCTGGATCTATCGTCATTTTGGCCGAGGTATTCATAAACGGACTTGCGGAAAAAGCTTGTAGGGAAAAAGAGTACGCTGATAATTTCAAATGGCCATTGCGTCGGTAGGATTGCCTTCGAATGGTCCCCACAAAGGGATAAAATCCTGAAGAGTATATTCAGCAATGGGAAAGTCCCGTGTACATCAGGTCAGGCACTTGGCATACACTCGAGCGGGCCGAGTACACTCGCGTGTCACTCATCGAAATTTCGCGGCTAATTTATTAAAATAAACACTTTTCCAGTCATTCAATCGATACATTTTCTTTATCCGGCATTGGTATGCAGATAGAAGTTGTTTTTTGGTTGAAGAAGGTGGCAAATCAGTAAGCCGTTCACCTGATATGCAAAACAAGCGAATGAATTTCAGATGAACTGTCTATCTTTAAATGACTGAGGAGAGGATACATAGAAAAAAATATATTTCCTTTTTCATATCCATCCCTTCCCTCACCCATTAGGCGCAGAATACTTCTACTTCACTTCACGTCTTCACGAGCCGGCCCATTCGTGCAACAGATGTTGTTTGGCTTCATAACTCCTTATTCTTAAGTATCTCTTTATTTTGCTAGAAAAGCCCCTACAAATTTATGGATTTTGTAATTCATTGCTATTAGTCGTCAGTTGATGTCAATTCAGTCAGGTCAGTTCTTAACCCTTGTTTGTTTTCTTTCTAAACAAAACTGTGATTTTTGTAGTCTCCATATCTATTGTATGTAAAGTGTAACCTTCACACTTTTGGTTTCACATGTTAAGCTAATATTTAACGACCTTGAGACGAGTTGTATTCTTAAATAATAATTATTTTGTATGGTTGTCAAATACTTTTCTTATTTTTCTGGCTACAATACAACTCTAAAACCGGTTTTATACTCATAAATATTTTGTCTTAGAATTTTACTGTAATGTTCACACAGTATATTGTTATATCATTCCACTTAACTACGTTGTAATTTGTCAATAACTCGTGTCTAAACCAAGGTCTTTTAATTTGTTTTGCTACATTTTATTATTTTCTTAAAACAAATTATTTAGCGAACTCATACGTCCAGGACTTTAAAGGAATTATGAAAACCAAAAGCTCGATATACAATCGGTTCTATGCCTAATTAACTTAGACTTAGACGTTTTTAATTCATTGGTACCAAATATGACAAGGAGAAGCCACCTTGTCACATTTGGCACCAATGAAACTGGATAAAAAGCGGATAGTGATAAATATTTATTTTTATTGTAAGTCTTTCTAGTGCAGTACAGGGTACACTTGTAACAGTAACCAAGGTTTTATATTGTAGAAGTAAGAATGGGTCATACCACGGGAGCGTTAAATAGGTTCAACTGCCTCTTTTATAGGTGCTGTAAATTAATAGACCTATAATAGACTCAGTATTAAAAGTTCACAGGTGAGGAAACGCCTTTCATTTTTAATTTCTGTTTAAATAGAGAAGTAGGTTAAAGTGACGGGAACGCGGCGATTACCCTGATATTTACTACACTCATTCTGATTTGACTAGTCTAGCTTAACCTTTGTAATATTTACGTAAATTATTTAATTTCTCGTTAAAGATATTTCGAGCAGTGGTTCCGACTTACGTACTGTATGTAGGTCGAGGGTACGAACCCTGGCAGGGCTTTACTTTGCGTAATTTATTTCATCACCACTGCTCCAAAAACGGTGAAGGAAATCGTGAGGAAACCGGCATGTCTTAGAACCATCAATTTTAAACACATGTGACATCCAACAACCCGCACTGGCCAAGCGTGGTGGATTATGGCCTCTCCCTCTCTCGGAGAGGAGGCCTATGTCCGCGCAGTGGTAACTTACTAAAAAGGCTGATTATTTATAGATATTTAGGATATATAGAACGTCTCAATGAAAAGTAAGTTACGTTTCTATAGATGCAACAAATATGTCTTGAAAAAAAAAGAAACTCCTAATAATTGTAGTCATTTTGTATTTGCACAGGACATTTCCACTATATCCCTATAAAATGTACCTACGACATGAAGTTGAAAGAGAGAGCTCTGCTTGCGCATTGTTCGCCAGGATTCATTAATTCAACGACGCGGCAACATTACAATCACGGCGTCAGTTGCTTTCGCCCGTTTAAACATTCAGCAAAAGTAGTTAAGCACATGCCGGGAGGGCGATTTTTGAAAACGAGCGAGCAAAAGCGAGTGGTCTGGAGTAAAGCGAGTGGTTCGCACACGAATATTTTCGGATGAACCCATTAATAAATATTTTTGAAACGTCGCTCGAAAATGTCAAATGTACGCATGTAGTCTTTGTAAACAAATTACTAGAGTTGATTGAGGTGGTCTACTATGACAAGCAGAATTTGAGCTCATGTGAACTGTATGGGTGTACAGACTTTTTGAATAAGGCTATCTAAAAACAAGCCAACAAATACGTATATTAAATACCACTCGTTTTTAAATTTTCAATCGGTTTCATTGACACGATTTCATCGTTTTTACTATTTCTCCAGTGAAAAAGTAGAGTATACAATTTCAATAATCGCCCTCCAGAACTTGTATTACCAGGGTTATGTATTATTACACGTATTGTACATATTATGTAACCATGGTAATGTAAATCAGTTATAATATGATATGCGATATTTTTTAAATTCTAGCAACATTAAAGTCCGACAATCCTAATATATTGCCACCTACACTTTAGAAAGAGAAATTCCACGCTAAAACGTAGTTATCCAAGTTATGTAAACAAACTAGTTAATTTTGTAACCCTCGCGAATTTATAAAAATATCACGGTGGATGTCCTCGCTTTATAGCAAGAATGACTTACTAATATAAACAATAGAAAGGCTTTAACAAGAATCAATATTTACATTATGTAACATTTTCTTTATTAACATATAAAACGTCTAGTTTTTATTAAATAGTGTTGGGTGCATAATGTATTTGTTGCTAAAAGAACCGCATTTGTTTGGATATTTGCTTCAGTTAACTTCGATGTTCCACGTGAGTGCGTAGCACTTCGCCTCGTAGTGCAATAGGGTCGCAGTAAACGTGCTCGTTATCGTCATTCTCGCCCTCGAGACCTCTCGACGCCCCCGGGTCCACTCACCTGTCTCCAGCCACTCCCAATGAGGCCTCACTTCGCTCACAACAATACAATAAAGTTGTTCCACAAGCTTTAGATTGAAAGTTGAGGACGCTTCCTCGGACTCGTTGCTTGTGGTTTGCTCTTTTTATCTTTTTCATGGAACACCATGAAATTAGCTGTTTTTTTAAATGCTCTCACATCTCTTAACGCAGTCAGGTAGATAGAGATAGCATTGCTATATTTTAATATAGCAATGCTATCTCTACCGAAAGAATAGGGAAGCTTAAAAGCTTTGTTGCTTGTTTGCGAGTGACAAGTGCCTTCACATTATGCGCTGCGGCCTTTATCACCTTCCACTATTACAAAAAGAGTCACCCGTCACGGGACGACCGACAGATATGAAACATTTCAGTGATTTAACCAATTCCTAATTATTAAAAACCACTAAAATGTAGTCAAGTAATTAAAAAGAATTGAGTTTCGTTAATCAAAACAAAATTTCGTTCTTCATTAAATATAACTATTATTATTACATAATGTAAACAGAAAATAGTACTTAGCTCATATATAGAAGAAACAAACCGTAGAGTATGTGCGCGTACACACAGAAAGGCGTAGAGGAAGCATCACGGCATGAGAGAGCGTCATGCCTGTCGATTTTACTGCCACAAATAACATATATTTACATAACAACATAAAAACACGTAAATTGTGAGAAATAAGGTCGCAACTACAAACTAAAGATCAACGGCGACATACTTCATTCCATTTCGAAAACGAACGCGTCGCAAAGTTCAATAAAGAAGTCATCGTAAAAGTGCTAAGCCTTCGCCTTGCAGGTCGTAAAGTAAATCTGCGAAGCGAGTTCACACGTCGCATGGTAACATCGCCATATTAGTTACGTGTAGCTGTGTTTGCGCCGGCGCGTGTTATTGAAAACTTCGACTGCTTCCCGTCACTCCCAATGAACTGCTTTGTCTTTCTAATACATAATATATTCGAGGATACACTGGTTATGTTACTCTTAAAGGTCGAAGTATACAATCTGGAAACTATTATGTACTTCTTTATGACCCCTCATTATTTAAAATATAATGACAATAACGAAATACGACATTGCGTTTATATACTAGACGTAATTATAATCTCAATTTTATTTTCAATATTTTACACAACTTATATTATAGATTTTATATGAATTAGTACATTTATTTATAGAAAGCCAACAAGGTCATAAACAAAACACAAACGCCTTTGAGTATCATCCTTATTTATTTCCACAGCAAACTAATAAATGGTGTTCCTTAATGTTCCATAACCGATTACCAAAATTTACCTATTCTCCAGTTTTCTATTCACGAACATGTCTGTTTGTCCTGAGTCTGGGTGTATTTATCTATTTAAGTATGTATTTACAAAAGAAAAGTAGTATACGTAGTGTATCAGTTATCTGGTTTCCATAGCACAAGCTCTGTTTAGTTTTGGATCAGATGCCCGTGTGTCAGAGTCCCAGGATACTAAGAAATATATTGAAGTTATTAAATTGAATGCTTTTACTTGGGATAATTAGTAAGCTTTGAGTGTGTTATAGAATGCTTCAATAACACACGCAAAGCTTACTAATTATCCCCTTTCCTCAAAATATCAGTATTAATCAAGTCTTTATCAATTAAACGAAAGAAAGGTTTTCCCGTATCGACCAGCTTTTCAAATAACTCAAGTTTTAAAAAGTCAGAAACAGGTCCGGGGCGGTAAATTTTATTTTCACAAAAAATATGTGATGGTATTTATTAAAAAAAAATCAATTAGACAAAACGAAATGAGAGGACCCTATATTGAGCTTTTTTTGATTAAAATACAACGTTAGCCGGAATTCCCCTGCAGAGGCGCCTTCGACCGCCTATTCTAGCTATAATTTACGAGTGTGTACATCCCAAGACCGCCGTAGCCCGTGAGTTATGGAACTAAACACCGTCTATAATGAACGGCGTAAACAGTGTAACGCTTGCGAACAAACGAATGCGTTTCTCTCATTGTGAGAAATATTCTCTGATTTTTTAAATCGCTGGTGATCAAACAATTGTTTTACAAACGCTGTTTATATTTAATTTACCGTGTACAATATGACCATCTTTAGCATGGCAAGTCGTAGTGTTTTCTTGGAAGATATTTAATAGATACTAATAACTTGTAACGACTATATCGTAGAATCAAGCTACCGTAAGTTCATCTCTTGGCACTTGATAATGTATAGAGATATACCATGCAACAAAAAGATTGCGCTCTAGAATTACTTACTTTTACTATTTAAGAATAGGACACCTATAGATATAAATTTAAAAATAAGAATCCTGTATAAAAACAAGACTCCAACCAAATCGTTTCGAAGATAGCAAATATACAAGAATTGCGCGCTTTGTAGTATTATAATACATATTTAAAAATGATGTCCGACAAGGACAAGCTTGAAACAAAACTGCCCTTGAGTTGTGTCAATAGAATGAGATTCTGTGTCAATGAAGTAATGTGTGCAAAAAAAAAACTTGGTTGTGATTGGTGATTAGTGAGCTAATCACTGCTGAAGTTTTTTTGCACACATTACTTCATTTGTGTAGTAGTTCAATTACTTAGTGTAATTATTTCAAGAGCTACTCAGGTTTAATTTAGACACTTGGCAATTTATATGCTTCGTGCCGGAGTACACCTGCCTATAATAAATACTTAATGGTTCCCAGAAGTGAATTGAATTCAGTATGTGACATTGATTCATATGACAATATTATTTATATTCTAAAAGTGTATATAATATACTACTCTAGCAGTGTGGACCGTGCTATGCTCGGCCTAGCTTTTTATATTGTGATGTTTCGGAATAGACCTTTATTTTTCGGATAATATTAGGTCCTTACATATGAAATTGGCGTTTTGTATGGGAGGAACAAAAAGTCGAATATTTTTTAGTATAATATATTTAATTAATCAAAGTA
>JWHW01029517.1:340730-354265 GCA_000931545.1 Papilio glaucus | reverse complement strand
GGTCCGCGCCGGCGAACAGGTCGCGGATGGCGCGCGGGATGATGCCGCCCCGGCTCTCGTCCCCGTCGCCCTCGCCCTCCCACCCGCTGCCCATCGTGTACGTCTTGCCTGAACCTGTCTGTACATCAAACAAAAAATGATAATGAGATTATCAAAATAAAAACTGTCACTTAACTTGCAATCAAAAGTAAACATATGTAAATAAACATTTCTGTCGGTATGTTTTTATAGAATTTATTCCTATATGGTACCATCTAGGAAGGTTTAACCGCGGGTTATTTTTTAAATATTAAAACATGGAACGATTATTATCAAAATTAAAACACTTTTTAGTAAAAAATACTTTTAAACACCAAATTAATAATGTGGTTCTGGCTTTAAACAAATTAAAGATTAAAATTCTATAAAGGCATTGTCAACGGGGACAATAAATAATCGGCACGTGGTATTAAGGTTCGAGTGCACGAGGCGCGAGGCGTCTGCGCGTCTGCAGCGGCGCGCGTGCCCGCCATACCGAGTACGGGTGTCGACGCAGCGGCCCTACATACAAATTACGCTTTTTGCATTATCTATGAACTCGTCCAGACGAATACCAAAAGAAACGAACTATAGTTGTTATTACTGAAACATATAATCGTCACGTGATCGTTGGTATAAAGAAATCTTTTTTTGTGTTTTGGTTGGTAAAAGAATCTTATCACCTCACGCATCAAACTAAAACCAAAAATATAAATATGTTTTCACCATTATTATGAATGGTCCCCAGTCTAGCCGGATAGATTTAATATTCTTCATAAAATGGAATAATATGCTTTTATGATGTTCCATGATGTATTCGTTCGCTATTCTATAAATGACAATGAAATTTCAAGATATATAATGTGCTCGCATGGATCTTTTTCCCTTTACCTTAAGATTTGTTGGTGTTTGGTATTAGGAAAACATTAGAAGTTTTCTTTCTTTGAAATATCTTTGAAATAAAACATACCATAGCAGAAGTAAAATTAAAAGCACGGCTGGAAAGAATTCCAGATCTAGAAAGATTACTTTTGGCTTCTTATCCTATAAAAAAAAATAATAAATAAGATGATAATAAGGCTAAACTCGCAATAATGAGGGTTTGGGATACCAGCGGTGAGATCTGTGTGGAAGCAGCTTAGGAATCATCGTTACTACAATTGTTTAAATGACAAAAGAAATGTAAACAAAGTATTAGCCAAAGCTTTACTTTCAATCTGATAGCAGACTACAATGAGCGAAGTGAAAGTCCGGCATAGTGATGCGAAACTAGGTACCGGCTTTACAATAGCAAGAATTTTATCAGATGCCCACCGAACCATGAAAGGAGTGATTCATGCAACTGACAACATTACAGAAATTCTCGTAACACTATCGAAGCTTACGGAATTCATTTACCATTAGGCTAATTTCTATTCTTACGATGCTCACTATGTTTGCTCACCACTAATCATTAATATTCCTAACACTAATAAAGGGTACCTCAATGAGCGGATAATTGTAGAGCTTGGCATCAGTGAAAATCGGTGAATGATTACATCACCTTTTGGTCTAGTCTGATAGTCTTTATATATCTTATCAAAATCTTATTCTATGTGAATAAAAACAAAGAGAATTTAAAAGAACACAAACCTGGACGAATTTATTACTTTTATTCTCGCCTATGGTACGTGAGCCGAAGCGGGGATTTCTGTACATCCTCGAGCGCGTCTTATTTACATATCGGGGGTATCTTGGACCCTGATAAGTACCCTACACCAGAAATCAGTCGTCTATGTAGGGTCAGGCGCTTAGGGTAGCTCATTAAATTTGCAATAAAAATAACATCATTCATTGCACATACTCGACCGCGTCAGATTAAGATAAGAGGGATTGTTTACATACAAATAAGTGTACATTTCAATAATTTGACGATTTGAGCGCCGAACAAACCGTCACCTGGACATCCTCGAGCGCGGTCTATTTTGATTTTATTTTAAAGGATAACGTGATAAGATAATCTAACGATTTAAATACGCCAAAGTAACAAAAATCGTAAATAAATTCTGTAGACCCTATCCCCACCGCTAATAGTAAAAATGCAATATAATTTTTTTTCTTAATACCATTTAATCTTCTAAATCTTATAGATCCCCATAACGCTCGAGAATGTACAAGTTTAGCATTGTCGGCTCCCGTGCTACTAGGTTAAATGACATGTGGAAATTTCCCTAAATTAAATTTTTACCCATTAATTAATTTACTAATAAAAAAAACATCGATCAAGATGCAAGTTGCAGTAAATTATATAAATGAGTGCGTGTCAAAAGGGCTTAATATTATTCGTTAAAATATTTATAAATGCACCCACAATTTGTCGAGCCTCCTCTAGCCGTATACTTTCTGGTGTGGTTAACGATACGGATTTCCCTGCACGTCACGGGCTTTGCTGGGCAAACTTATCGATCGCGTCGTTCAATTACAACCGCCGGCCTAAAGCACTGCATTGTTTCATGCTAACTTTTTATATGAAATGTCTAGGCCATTTTAATCAATCTGAGACATAAACGTAGCTTGATTGAAAATAAAGAAATCTTTGCGGTAAAGAAGGTCATTTTATGTCGATCTAAGAAAGACTATTTATTAATGTTCGAAATAAGTAATGTACTATTTTTAACGTATAGCAAACGAATAATTTTAAACAAAAAATAACAATTTTTATAATTCCTGATTATAATAATAGCACGTACCTTTATTTAATTGCAAATCATTGGTATTTTAAGTTAAACGTTAAATTGCTTAAAGCAATTATACTAACCTTGTAGGTTTTTGTTGTGGGAAGTAAAAGTTTTTGCTGTCGAATTACTGCGATGACAAGTTTTTGCACAACGCCTTAAGTAGTGAGTATTAGGGAACCACTAAAACAGCTAAGAACGGTTCGACTCATACAATGCGGTTTCCGTATTTAATGTTAAATTGTATTATGACGTATCATGTAAATTTAAAAAATAATTTAAATTAAAAGTGATAATTAGCACGGTCTTTTAAATAAAATTTAAGAGTTAAAAAGTAAGAGTTTAGTTAATGAATTCCTATTTAGGTATATTCAAAAAATTTTCTACACTTTCACTTTAAACTTCTGTTTAGTGATTGCGCAAATAGTTTTAAAAATACTATTGGATAGTACAAACAGTAAAAATACGCATTTTTATACGATTATATAAAACCGAATGAAGTTGTTAAAATTAAGGCAGGCATATCTTTAGGTTGATATTTAAAGATGGATAAATTGTTTTAAATAAATAACGTGAGGAAAACATACATATATATGTAGATTAATTATTTATTGATCCATCTCAATACTAAAAAAATATCAATGTTTCATACATTTATTATTATTAGAACACGGGACAATAAAAAAACCGACACCGATTTCATTTTTTAAATACAAAACATAAAAGGAGAAATCAGTATTTCGAATGATTCATCATTTAGTACCAATTTTTAACATCTATAAATATATTAACACTTGTACTTTGTTGCGATGACACATTGAAATTGGTGAACCACTCTACACTATAAAACATAAAAATATTACATTAAGTTACATAAGTGTTTAATCTTTTTTTTTTCTTTAATACATCGATTACCAGACATAGAATGAATTCGTAACGCTCATTCATAAGCGCATTGAATCTATGATAACCATTCAAAAGATGCCTTCGATCGACACTCGGTACTATTTGGTTTCTTTGTTGAGAAGTGTATCACTACGGCATCGATTTTCGCCGCAGAGCCATCGTGTGCCATATTACCCTGCAGGTATGAAGAGAGGCTGTATCCTGGTAAAATTATTGGCAAGTCAAAACGGTAAAGGTAATCCTGGTTACATAGAAGAACGTCACTGTTCCTCTTATAACAATATCGCGCGTTGTTTAATCCTACTGGGGTAGACAGAGATAGCAATTGCTAGTCACCTTTAACGAAGCTTAATAAATGCTCGGCAAATATTGTATGATAGAACACCAAATACTTTTCTAGACTGAAATATTGAGAACCGATGCAAATTTTCAACGTCAACATACACCCACGCGGAATTGTTTGAAAAACAAATTTATCCGTTAGGTAACCAGAATTTTCCACGAATGAGGGAACAAACCATGTGACAATAAGATATTAATCTATCCCATTAAAACTATATTGAGACACCATCAAGTTTGAAAGATGTTGACTTAGCAAGTTCAAAAAACTAAAAATAAGTTTTCATGACTTTCATCTCTAATCTAATCATCAACCATCAATAAATCATCACTGATTAATTGTTAATCATAAAGTGTTATCAAATAATATCTCACCAGAAAATCAAAAAGGTCGTGACAAGGAATTTCTGTATTAAACATGAAACGTATTCACCTACGCACAGGTAACGTTTGTTCGGTAATAGTCGAAGGCACGATTCGCTAATATGCAAAGCAAACACAAGCGAGGACAAACACCGCAACACGACGCTATACAAACAAACACACGGGCAAACAGTTTCGCCTCATTAGCCACTGTTTGATTTAATAACTGTAAAGGCAATTCTGGAATTAGAAATTTATGCCTTGGAGTCATATACTAAGTTTTATTGTGGGAATTGCACCCTTGTGCGAAATTAATAGATTGTGTCGGACTAGCACTGACTAAAACACCAGGAACTCTCATCCCCAATAACAGCGACCAGATTTCGGCGCAGTACAGTCCACCAATATACCTAATCTAAACTAACCAATATACCATGCCAAGACAAAAAGCAGCATCTATTCAAATTAAAATTACTATATAGATATTGAAATGAAAGCCAATATTATCATATTTTATCTATTAACATAAAATATTCAGAATCGATTTCGGAAAGACCAATCGTTTCTCATCCATGATTTCCAGAAGAAATAAAAGATAAAATGTCACGCTCGCCAAAGGAGTCTCAAATAAGCTATGACTCAAACTGTATTTAGACTAAGTAGCTTCAATGTACGACCATCATTATTTGCCAGAAAAAAACATTAGATAAAATTTCGGTAAGGAGAAAATTACCAAAGCAATTTTAATTGTTACAAAATTTAATTAAAACAGGAATGGCATGGCTCCAATAGAGACTGACAATAGTCAGTCAATCAGTCATTAACTTAACTATCTCCACGTTTACTTTTTTATAGTTAGTAGCATTATACGTTATAACAATATTAGACAAAAAAAAAACATAATCAATCAATTCTTATTCAATCCTATTCATTACAATTCGCTCGATACTTGCTCGATAATCCTTATCAAAAGATAAGACCGGTATTGACTACCGTTGATAAGGAAATGCAATGATATACGATTCATCGATGGTCAACGCGCCACCTGATAACTAACGAAACAGATTCCTAAACTGCGCACATTTATAATGACGCTATCTCATTCCCACTTCTTATTATTTACATCCCTCCCGCTACCACCGTTGATGGGTGTCCATGGTCACTTATTGCTCGTGTGCCACCTTCAACTTAGAGAGACTTTCAGAGATATAAAATCACACAAACGCCTTACAATGTTCACATGAAAAGTTAGCACAATAAATTATTATGGTTATTGTCACTAAGATTTCGATGCTTACCACATTTAACTTTTGTTTGAAATATTTTTTTGTAAAATTGGTTAAGATGGAATGATTTGTCTTTATCCACAGAAATTTCATCCCGTCCTGTACTATTAAAGAATTTAAATGACTGCAATATATAAACAATAATATTACTTCCTCCTTATGTCCATGTAATAAAGATTATATATTATTTAACAAAATTTCTTTTTTGATATTTTGTTTCATTTTTTATTCATTTTTTTTGTTTCATTTTTTATTCATTTTTTGTACCTGAAAAATTCTACGAATTATGATGGTTTTTTGTATTACATAAGTCTCTAAATGTCATTACATCTATCATTACACGCATCTAAAACTGTTGTCACTTAATTTGGCTATCAGTGGCACCGCTTTTATTTTTTGATAAAATGCGCATAATTTTAAATAAATTGAAAAACCAATAATTTATCCTTTAATATTGGGGTTTAGTGTTATCACACATGCCTGCCCACATGTTATCACTGCAAAGATTACTATTGATAAGGCCATACTTCCAACCAAATGCGAAGGAAGTATTATATTCAAACGAATTTAACACTTACGCCAATAATTCGAAAGTTGGAATTTGTGTTAACAATTTCATAGGAATACAGCGTGTTCTATTACAAGGATGGCGCCTTAAATATATAAAGTCATAGTGTGTTATCACTTATTTGTCCAAGGCTTTGTGGCCTTTAATGTGAGTCATTTAGATTACGAAATTCGCGATTATATCAGAGTTAAGATGCACGCCGCATACAATGCATGTGACATTGGACTTCAATGGTATCATTTCAAAGATAAACCAGTGCGGAATACGTAATTTTATTACCATTTGTTTTTAATTCATTAATAATAAACATATAAGTGTTATGTAATAAAAAATACGTAAAAAGTGAAAAGAAATCAACTAAGTATTTGTTTTTATTGGTATTTGAACACAATATAGCTCTAGGAGTATCTTTGATGCCATTTCGTAAAACCATGGCCAATTTTAACATGAAGATTGACAATCTCTATGATATATGAAATGTCTTTTATGTTTTGTATTGGATTTTTTGTATACTCAAATTATTAGCACGCAGTGTTTATGTTTAGGTTCTTATTAAGACTTGCATCAGTCCCGCATGTTACTGTGGTCAATAAACCCAAGCAAATCACTAGTTGGCAAGTCAGCAATTACACAAAAACTTAACCATTTGATGAGTGCACTGAATAATTTCTTTAAGCGTGTTTCCTGCTATAGGGTTAGTAATATACAGACATTAATTCCTTCCCTATGGTAGGGTGAAGTACTCTTACACGCTGAATGTTGCGTATGGAGGTTATAAGAATATGTTTTTATTATAAATACCTAGACATTCCTTTACCAGATAGTTTTTTAGTCCTGATATGAGAATTAATGAAGAAATACTTGTATATAATTATATGCTAAGTACAGAAATGGTCGATCGTCACTAGCTGCCTCGGACAAGTCCACAGCGGCTTGGCGATGTTTCCGCTTACGGAGTGAACTCGTGTTCGTACGAGTGACGTCACTGAGGTGTGATCCGAGTCGTATTTTAAGAACGCGACACTTGAAATGGGATAAACGATTTACGAATATGCATAATGGGTCATATAAAAGCAAAACTAGTATCCAATTTGTTCCAGTTCAAAAGATATTTTGTTCAATCCAAAAGATATCTTGTTGGCAATATTTTTTTTAAATTTTAACAAAAACAATTGAATGTTGCTCGCTTTGATTCTACTTACTACATATGTAAAGCGTAAAAAATATCGATTAAGATTTTCACTATCATTTACCGTAAAATCTCTTTTTTGTATCTACTGCACATATAATCATACGGTGGTGTATTAAAATATTTTTTCGCGTCTAATTCTAGTCGAATCTCGAACGGCAATGCTTTCTGGAGCTCATTTACGAAAAATATTGATCAATTATTAAAAAACCATTGAATGATTCGACAACAATGTGGTCTACGAAATAAGGTTTGTTAAAAATTGACGAATATTTACTCATATTTAAGTCAATCTTTATGTAAAATACAAGTTTTGGATGCTAGTTAATTAAATAATTACTAAAAATTGTTTCATAATTAATGAATGATTTTCTTTACTCAATAAATAAAAATTTATTTAAGAGGACGTTTCACAGACTTATTTTTCCCTAAATCTGTGTATTATCTTATCGAAACTATAACCATACTAAAAGCTTGTCAATTGGAACCATCGCTTACCTAATTAACATATTTTAAGCACTCCGTATAAAAATATCACCTAAACGTTTACGACCGCGGCCTTGTGTACCTTATTACCATTTTAATAAACGAAATTTATTTATCTACGTGTTTTGACATCCACGAGTATAAGAATGTAGTAGGGACAAACGAAAAGACATTAAACAATTTAATTTGGATAAATCCAAGCAACAAGAAATCAAACTCGAGACCCGCGAAGTATTATAGAGGCTTCTATCTACATTTAAATTAAATTACCTATATTGAAGTAGGATAAAAAGCTTCTACAACAACAAAAAATAAAACGAATTCGCAATTTTGATATCGTAGCGAATGAAAACGGGCGTCGATTCACCAACTCCGATAAGTTCCGGTAAAACGATGCGGTTATAGTTGAAATGGATACAGTTAATAAAAGTATTCGCCAAGGTATCTTCGAAGACATGCTGTGAATAGGAACATTGAGATACTATAGCGAAAAATTATGTATAGAATGATTGATTTTGCACAAAAAAGTCGATTAAAATTTCACAAGAGACCGTCGTAAATATCTAATTGAGTAGAGGGACATGATAACCGCGTTTAAAGTTGTATTCTGTATTTCTATTTTTCTGTATTTTGTATTTCTGTAAAGTGATTCTAGCATTATAGATTATTTGTTATTAGTTTCATTAATCGACACTAGCGTTCCTCGTATATGAACAATCAATAAAATGAAAGAAATTAATAGAGGGTGAGTTCGTTCAATATTTGGACCCTCGTACGAACGTATTTCGATGGGGTTCGGTCACCCTCGCCTGGTGAAGCTATATGATTTAAGTCGGCATGTTAGTTGAAGATCGAAATTTCTAAAACTGTTTGATTAATAATTTACACACTTTGATAAAACACTGTTTTTAGAGGTTCAGGTGAGCAGTGTAAGCCCGAATTGACTCTCAGCGATTGAATTTGTATTAGTTATTCCTGCCACTTAAAGTTTCGAAGTTTCACACAAGGTCCGAATGAGAAATACATATTTTTGAAACGGGTTTCAAATTTAGCATATTAATTAAGTCGCCATTGAATAAACTTTATGATAAACACAACGCAATAACTACAAAACTTTACGAATGAAGAACAATCGTGAGGCTAATTCAGATGGTCGTCACCAAATTCGAGTGAAAGCAAACTTAAGGCTGGTACAGACATGGCGACCGTACAACCAACTCGGGCCACACAATGAGTTATGAGTCACAATAGCAGCCGGCTGCTTGTATTAGTATGTAGGAAACACCGGCACAGCAACAGGCATCAGAGCAGCCGCCCTGCCTTATAAGGCGTAGGCGCTTATGGCATGTAACACCCTGTATGTAGACCAGAATTTGAATTCCACGTTACCCAAATAGGGAGACTACAACAACGCACTGCCACAAATTTTCCAAATAGGTTAGGTTCAAAGTATGGCAAGTATTTGCGTGTTCATTTCGTTCATTTATAATGTAAAAGCTTTTATCTTTAAACTAATGTACAATGCATTACAAAGCTTACAGATGCTATTTTATGTAGTTCAACTATTTCCTACCATGTTCCTGAGTAGGATAAGGTGTCGATGTTAAATTGCTTACATTATTACTAGTGAGATTATAAACTGATGACGGTGAAATATACTATAAACTCTATGCTGAACTATGAGAAAGTGGAATTGTTTGAACATGCAGGAACTTAGGAAAGTATTTTTTATTCATATGGGTAAATACGCAGCGGCTGTTGAAGACCACACATGATATGTTTTGCTGCCCGCTGTTGTTATCATCTGACAACAATTTTAATATTTAGATGCCATACACAAAAACAATCTGAACACGAGTTTTTAAATACAAATAAAAGTTTTATCAAGTCCAAATCATGATCAATTGATGAATTGTCTTAAATTCTTAGGTCTTCTAATTTTTGGTCAAATTAATCAACTAAAAATGTCAAGTTTCCTTAAATGCCTACTACAAAAACCGTTGCTTCACGACCTGCCATTGCTAAAATACTAATGAACTAAACCGAAGGCGTGTGTCTAACAACATACGTAATTTTTCGAGGCCAAACAGTGACCTCTGTGATCGATGAGGCCGCTAAAACTTTAGATTTCTTCCTTTACGAATGCCTCGCATCAAAAATAAGCAGTTCTAAGGCGTAATAGTCGTAAATATGTAGCATATATTTATGTGCTAGGCAAATACTGTACTAATAAAAAATAGTGTTTGTGTATTATGAATGGATAAAAATGTGAGCTTTTATTTATATTAACTTATTGAATAGACTAGTTACATTTACTAATTATAAATAATATACACACATTTTCTACATGATTTTCAAATAACTTACATTTAAAGCACCATTTACTTTGTACTGCGTTTAAAGAGTACTATAATGTAAGCACGGAGAGCAACACCGTGTATTCATTTGTTATTCTTTTTTGATTTACTGCCCCTTTGAAGTTTCACAGTTTTAATGTTCATTACACGAATGTATGTGCCTGCTCTCCTATCCCATACCTAACTAATGAATTACGAGTACAGTTCGTAAGTTCATTTGATCTATCACATTTCTTTTTTTTGTTTTGTACTCGACTCGACTACGACCTCGAGGAATGAACAGAAAAGAAGAATATTTCCTTTTCCTATTTATCCTCTGTCCCGTTAAATCCTCTTCCCCTTCTCATCGTTTTTTTATAAGAAGTGGATGGGAATAGGGGAGTACAATTAGGCCTCCGGCATCTCATTCAGCGGTCTATTATCTGTGAGGTCGTGGTATTTCACTGGTCGAGCCGGCCCATTAATGCAACTGATGCTGTTGCGGGCTCTACCACTGTTAAAATACAGATTTTAAGGTTACATTTTTATTTACATTGCTTATAGAAATATAGATATCATTCTTAAGGCCATCGGCGTATTCTCTAGTGAGTGTTGATAGCCTGGTGGTTAGACGTTTCAAGACCTAAAGATCGAGGGCTAGAATCCCGGCTGGTTAAAGCACAGCACGAAGTTATAAGATTTAAGACCAATGACACCTAGCGGACGTCCGCTGTAATTATTCGTAGATTTTAGATAAGTCTGCAACAGACACATGTATTGATATAGACAGCGTTGTCTGTAGACAATAGGACATATCGGCGTTGAATCGCGTCGCAGCGCTGACAAGCAGGCTCTTTATGTACCGACCTTCGTAGCACGGAATCAACTGCAGTTTATGTTTACACATGCAAATTTGTTTTAATCACTCGAGGTCCATTTAAGATCGAACAAAGTGTGATTATGTATACGGTTAATGGATGCATTATTGTTATGGATTCATGACGTTGGTAGAAAACGATCAGAGTACCAAAAAGGTGATGTTATTAGATTCTTTAATCGATTCTATAAATATGCACAAAGTCTCCTAGTTGTGATATCTGTATAATTGGCTAAAGCTTTGATGAATACATAACAGAATTGCTATGGTTTCCTTTATCATAAACTCACTGTTATGTACATATATCAATGTTTAGAAATATATTACTTTGTATATATGTAAACGAATCTATTACTGCAAAGTGATCGCTAGTTACTGACTCGCGCGTTTCACAAATTTAGACATAATGTCGATCTTCAAAAATCACCAATGAGATACAATTTGTTTCACTCTAATTATGAATAAATAAATATGAGCTCACGCTAATAACCCGGAGGGGTAGGCAGACGTTACTGATTTCGATTTGACACAATCCCAGACCTTTTCTCTCGCTTCTTCCACTTCCAGGGTTGCGGGTATTATATCGCCTTTGGTGTGTCACTAATCTGATCGATATAAGTATAAAATACTCTTTTAAATTACCATTGTAATAAAATAATATATACTGCATAAATGAGTTCGCCTACTCAAAACCTTTAATAAAATATTTAAGGTCAGACGACGACACTAGGCCTTCACGAACACACCTGCCCGAGACAATTGCTGTGGCAATTATTCGATAGGTCGAAGTTGGACATGACTGTTTTGACCTGGATTCCGTTATTTGCTTAGAATTAGGTAGTAACTGGACAACGTACTTGATATCTATTTAAGATTATATGCAATTGTCTTTATGTATTGTGTGATTTAGTAATTGTAAATTCGTGTACCAATGCTTAGATTTGACCTAAGCTCGTTGTGTATGAATCATGTAGGTAGGCATGTATATAGTAGGCAATTCCATTCCTCTCCCATTGATTAAGAAAATAGGAATTTATGATGGGTTATTGAAAAACCATTCATTTTGATTTATCACGATTTGATATAAGATATGTTGGTTTGGATACGAACGGTCCAACCCTTCGGATTTTGACGTACAGAAAATAATTTACATCAGAATAATTTATAATAATTAAGCGGCTAGTTAACCACCCTTGGTTTGAGTGCAATCCGATGAAAAGGTTTATCTGACTCTCGTGCAGTACATTATTATACTTTTTTCTAACAATATTCAAGAAATGAGCGAAATGCTTCCTTCGTAGCTTAATATACGTCTGCAGCTCCTCTGCAGTTTTGAACGGACTCTGGATTGTTTGCCAAATGCGCAAATGTTTGACAATTGATTTAGAGGTAAATGTCCAATGTTTTTAATATAGAAATTGTAATAATTAAGAGGTAACGGTGGGTCTACACGTGGGCGGCTACCCCCGCGCGTCCGAGCTGTCGGCGCGTGTTGTGTTGCGACACTGCATGCTAATCACTCGGCTCCGATCGAACGCTTTTTGTGCGGCTCGTCAACTGCCGCGGTGTGGGCAGTGTAGGAATCCACTTTAATATCCGCTTCGCAGCTGTGCTATAGATGCATTATTCTCATACTATGGACTGACGTAGGTATATATGATATTGATAGGTGAGAGATTATATTAGATAGGAAATTTCAATTATACGCAAATACTTATTACGCCTCGCGGTAGGATTGGTAATCTGGTTTCCGTTTGTTCACATCCAGCCATAGTATGACCAAACTGCCTGGATTTCAATGCAGACATGCGCTCAGCCTTTTAAACTAAACCTTCTACGCAAGAGCAAATAAAACAAATCTTTAGCAAATGCGCCATAAGTGTCGAGGGTCTCCGTGTGAAAAAAATTCTATGCATATTTAAACACTCGAACCACGTTATCTTTAAGGCACTTGTAGGAGTATTTGCAAAGGTTTCTTTAACAGAGCCGCTTGAATAATTCGTGTTAACAGATGTAACTAAGTACCACCTACACACCTTCTAAAATAAATAACTAATGGAAACGCTGGAATGCACAAGATTGGTATGCAGCAGATTGAATTTCGGATAAACGCAAATGATGATTTATTTCCCTGAACTCAGTACTCTTTCTGAATATTATGTAACAGTCGGAATGACCACAGTTTGAACAGTGTCTAGACATCAGCGGTACATCCAACGAGTAATTTTTAAAATTGATCGATATTTTAGTTCGTAGTAGTGTGCAACCTAACGTACAAACCAAAAATATCTGAATACGACACTTCTTCCCGAAATCTTTTGAGCTATAACATACTTTTAGAGTTTAGTGTTAAAGACTTTGTGGTGACGTCGAAATATGGTGAAAATGCGACAATCTCTTGTAGGAGGAAAAGTATTAACAATTCTATCAATAAGTTATTAGTAAGTAAAAGT
>JWHW01029517.1:295335-307246 GCA_000931545.1 Papilio glaucus | reverse complement strand
CCACTGCTGCTCTCCCCCATTAATCACCACGAAGGTCGGCCCCTGCAGCCCTCATCCAATCCAGTCTTGACCGTATCATCGGTCCATCGTGTAGGACACCTAACTTCGCTGCGTACGCGTACGTATGCTTCGCTGTACGTAGCCGAAATTCTATGGCCATCCGTTCTGTTCTTCAAGCATTTGCCCTTATGGTTTGCAATTGGCGCAATGTGTGCTGTACCCTAGTACTATAAAGTTTAAAACTATTGTACTGAGGTTGCATACTCTGGGTTGCCACGGCTCAGTTTACTGCGTAGTCATAACACGGCTGCAACGCGCTTTTATCGCGTACGAACTATGCCGTGAACAATTGCCTACGACTATTATAGTTATTTCCTCTACACCTTCCCACGTTTGCTATATAGATAACATTTTTGCACAACAGTGCCGTAAAGAAACTTTATGTGAACGTAAAATTTCATTCTCGCTGTAATTCTGTAGAGTAAAGAACAACATTTACAAGTAATACTGGAACCCACTAGCAGAATTTCCAGCTTCGTAATTAAAATGTACCATACTGATAAATTATTTTATTTTATTTATTTTATATTATATTGCTATTTAAGTATCCATGCTATAAACTACGATATAGTGTATCGTTTCTAAGGTGTGTTAAGATTATTTTGAGCTCCATTAATTGTAAAATAAATACAGTTTAGTAGATTATAAAGGATGTACCCACATCATCAACTGAGCCACTACAGCTCCCGTACTGACCTTGGTCTAGTAAATTTCTCCATCTCGGTCGATGTTTTTTCATCATCTTTGACAACCATCTGGCTGACTCTCCAAGAAACGCTGAGAGACTCTGCAATCTTCCATTGTGTCTGTCCTGCCCATCGTAGTCCAATTTTTTGGCATTGATGCGCAACAGAAAAATGTAAGTATAGATACAAAAGTTATTTATATCAAGAAAATTGTAAAAAGTTTTTTGGTACAAATTTTGTTACGTGGAATATAAAACGCGCAATATTTTTTATATATTTAGGATTGTAAAGCCGATGAATTCATAAATTGTGAAAAGTGGTCTTGAACTTAATCCTTGATATTGCACTCCGTGTAAATTTTTGTTGCCAGATACTGAGTGGAATCAAGAAAGTTTAGTCGTTGTAAAGATTTACCAGATTAAGGTTCTTTTCCGTTAGGAAGAATTTTAGATAAATCTAAAGCAAAAATTTTTAAACAGTTTGTAAAGTGATAAAGGCAGTCTTATGGTTTATATGGTGGATGCAAACGTAAATATGTATATATCATATTAGGCAGACTGTAACTCAACTGAGGTAGACAGAGGTAGGATAATTTTCCTCAGATCACATAAGAACAGATTATCATGTGCGCTAACTATGGACGGTGTACCTAAGCGGGCTTATTTCTTAGTACAAGAGACCACACACAAAGTGTTACGTGTTCATCGCTCCCCGGCGATACTGGGGCGATTGCGGCGACTAAAAAAAGCGGGGACGGCTTTTAGTAGCGGCGTTGTTTGTGCAGCCCGGGCCGGGTGCTCGGTAAACATGGCTGCGTGACTTTGCCGACGCGGCCTCCACTGGGTTGCCAACTTAAACGATTTAAACTCCTTATTTACAACATTATATCATAACCATACACGAAGCGTCTCCATACATCTTTGCGAAATAACAAATCCTTGCAATGGTTACCTAAAAGTATTATCGATGTTTTATACCTTAATCATCGGGGGTCCCGTTTGTGTTATCTCTCTTAATTACTGTGTAAGTTGGCGTATAATCCCTTAGGTAGTATTAAGGCTTCACATAAGCACTACACTACCTCAATGTTGAGGTTGAGTTTTATACCTAAACTGATACTGTTTTGTAGGATCTTATAGGGTGCTCTGTCAAGCAACTGTTTTCCTTTAAAAATTTACAAAATATGTTGTGCACGAAGACTTCCCTATATTTTGAATAAATTTTTTATGCAGCAATACCAGAATGCCTTATTGTAGTGCCGTCGCTGCTGCTGACTTGCTTCCAGTCGCCTCCGACATCCACCGCGGACTTTCTAACACATTATGTTTACAAGTACAAGTTAATTCCTATTCAAGTTCCTGTTTTTTACAAAACTAGGATGCTAGTTGTACTAGAAACTAGAAACTGTTATAATACAAAACGTACACGATGTAATAAACATACAAAATGATATGTGTAAAAATATGTTTTTATTTCTTTACAGATTTAGCATTTGAATTAAAAGTAAATTGCATACGAATGTATAAGTTGCAGATGAATTCTAAATGAATTGCAAGAAGAAACGTATTAACGAATATATTAATGCTTCATATAAAGATGCTCGCGTAGCTATTAAAGATACATATATTGGTGATAAAATGGTTTTTTTGGTTGTAATAAAATTAAAATTTTGGTACCAAAACCAAACAAACAATGTGAAGTGGACCCACACATTTTCCGATGAGTTTGTTTTAAAATGTGAGGTGAGGGAGGCAAATTTTTTTTAACTTTTTGACCAGCTGCTGGACGAGTTAAGCCAGAGCAGAATCGGTTGTTACCTACTCACAAAAAGCATACAATCCCAAACGCGTTCAAAATATACCTAATTCAGGATCAGGTAGAGTTCAGGACGCTACTACGGTTACCACGATTTTGTAGCGCATCTGGCATGTTTATGGACATGCGTTCAGATGGCTTCAAAACTATTGTACGCAGAAGAACAGCATCCCTGGTGCACCGATTGAGAAATTATGGTAACACCAATGTCCTGAGCACCGTGTTGTGCAGATGGAACTCACCATTCTAGCGGCACTGGGTAGCTCAGCATATAAAATAAATATAATCTTTATTTATATTACATATATATTTACTAACTTTGTATATTTAAGTATCTCTTTGTATGAATTTTTATAATGTATGAACTCATGGTCTGAAAATAAAGAAATATATTATTTTGGGGTGGTTAAAATGTTGTCTCCGTCTGGTTGGGTTAGGTTATTATTATTATTGGATCTCCGGCACCATCGGACGAAACGCCTCACGCAGTTCTTCTGTGAATTCCCATTACAAATTTTAATTACTTCAACTTCTATAAAGTATATACATAATTATACTTTAAGTAGATATATAATTACCTATAATCTTTTTTTCATAATCAGATATCTCTTCGGATGTCATTTCATTAGATCTTGTACGACTACACTAGCGGCGGCGGAAACAGACCTATTTAATATAATTAAGAGAAAGGCGGCGACCTAACGTAGTCAATTAATATGCACTATTCACCAGTTATATCTTACATACGTACATATTTTTTTGTATCAAAGTCTTGCGTATTAATGTCACCATCACATCAGATTTATATAGTATTCTATCGACATATTCTTTCAAAAATGATCATAATACAATTAAATGTACCTACTCGGTCGTACCTTACTCGCCACACTCGGAAACACACTTTATTCGCTCCTAAATACTGTAAGACTCGCGCAGTCGAGCGCGCCCCCTTGTGGAGATCGATGTAATTATATGATGATCATTTTAGCAATAATGTTAGTAATTTAAGTCACTCTTTTGTATTACTATACTTGTTTATCGTTTAGTCTTTATTACCTGTTTTTTTTAAAGAATTGTGTTTGTCATAATGCTTTTATATCCAGTAATTTGTTGATAACGGTGTTGGATTCATTGTAAGCTAGACTTTATATATTGTTATTATTTTGATGTGTGCATTTACTCCCTATCTGTTTGTTGTCCTTACCTTACTTAACCTACAAAACAAGTCTAATAGCCACAAAGATCGCTTGCCGATCTCATCTAGTGGATTCCCAAAACGTCGACCACCTGATCTTTGTTCAACTCTACTTCTTTGTCTGTGTGTCATTTGAACTAAATAGAAAATTATCAGTCAAGTCTCACTGTCAGATCATTTCTTAATACAACCAACTGCGTTCAGAAATACGTTGAATAAAATATGTTACACTTCGATAAAACTCCTGAATAAATTATCAGTTCACAATCAACTTTTTTTATTTAATATCCTCGAATTCGTTCAGGGTAATAATTACATATATAGCCAATAATACATACGTTAAAGTCCACGAATTAATGACGTCATGAAGAGATAAAACCGGTCCTCCTTAACCGGAAAACTGAAAAGAGAGGCACTTCGTAGGACTTGAAAAGCTAAGCCCTTAAAAAGCAGCCACTCCAAGTTATCGGAAAGCCGAATAAATGTACCGCACTTATGTTTGGGTCACGCGGCGCGAATCCGGGCCTTGTTTGTTTACAAGGTTTCGAGGGCTATTTACATTTTGCTTTTCGGTTTAAAAGTATTTTTTGTTAAGTTTCCACAATCGTATATACTTTTGAAACCCATAATTTGTGTTTTATTACGATAATGTAAATGTAAAGAAGCACGTCCAGTTTGCCCGACAAAAGTGCATATTTTAAATGACTATTTTATTCGACGTAAAAGTAATTTTACGTGCCTGTTGAAAAGCATTAAAGCAAAAATAACATATTCGTGACTCGACACGTTTCGTTTCAGCCGGTGCATACATTTACGTGCAAACGTTAATTTGCACCATTAAATTGTGTTACCTTTTCATCTCTACTACAAAGTAGCAAGTCATTGTTATAGTTATCATTTTTAATATCATGTTTTCTGAATTGTTATGTGCTATTTTGATAACCGTTATTTTAAAATATATCTAACGTTCTCTTTCTCCATTGTATTTATCTCTCTCACAGACATTCATTAAAGCTTAAATATGTGAACTGAAGTGTGAAATTTCACACAAAGGAAGCGTTCCAATTAAGAATGTTTTACATTTAAATAAAACGATATTAAAAACGTCGCGAGCCGCCGCCAGATGGAGGAAAATCGTCTCGTCCTCCTTTGTTTCTAAAATAAATGTACCGCAAAATTCGTTTCTGTAGAATTTTAATTTAAATATTCTTTCAGATTCTAAACATCGCTATTCTATGAAATTCTGATTTAATAGATTTTTATGATGTTTTAAAAATATAATACAGATAGATTTTTAAGTAGAAAGCTTAGCAATGATAAGTCTAACACTCTAAACAATACCGAGGCGCTTAGTTCCATCATCAGTTGTTTTTCATTTTCTGATTTGCAGACAGAAAAATTTGTGGCATATCTGTAACCCATATCTTTTAGAGGGTAGAAAAGAAGCATTTTTTAATTTATATTAAGGTAACTCAATACATAACTCCACGTGACCCGCTGCTCGTTTGTACCCTTATCTTTTCCATCTAAAAAAGTGGGACAGAACTATTCATTATTTCAATAGTGGTATAGCTCGCAACAACAACATCTGTTGCACGAATGGGCCGGCTCGACCGGTGAAATACCACGTCGTTTCGTCTGATGAGTGAGGTGCCGGAGGCCCAAAAATAAGCCTCTTCCTCTTCCCTTTACCTTATCTAATAAGGAAAGAACGGGAAGGGGATGAGGATTTGACGGGCGAGGATATGAACAGGAAAAGGAAATATACTTATTACTGTCTGTTCCCTCCTCTGTCCATTAAATGCAGGCAATGCATCTGCAACTCATTAGCTTGTTGCAGATGCCTATGGGTCGGGTCACCCGCTTGTTCGCCATCTTCTGCCATAAAAAATCACAAAACATCCATAGCTTGCAAAATTATCTCAGTTATCGAACTCATGGCGGTGACAAGTTAGGCTCTACCACTAAACCATACGGCCAGACATTTAAACGTTTATAGCACATACGAGACACTGCTAACTATAATCGCCTTCGTACGTCCGTGCGCCGTTCAGCACAGCCGTGTCTAACGACGCCCACTTATTTTTACGACATTAATAATAATATACACCGGTTGCAGTAACCGCGGTAACACCTGTTAGACGGGTCTAAGTAACTGTTAAGTAAGGTCAAGTATCGGCGCAAGATGTTAACGCTTCCGAAGATTGTGCAGAATTCACAATAGTGAGTAAGATGCGATCGCAATACGCCAAGATATAGCCGAGATGTGTCGGAATAGCCTGTTGTCGAGAATATCAAAAATATTCAGACATGGACGGGATAAATAAGTTATAAATACGAAGAATTTTATTCTCTCTCTCTCTAACTGTTATATATTTTTGTGTGTATATATTTCATTGTTGCTATTCGTTATGCAACCGGAAATATAAATTATTTGTTGCAATTCCACCGGAAGTACAAATTACATGTTGCTATGCCACCGGAAATACAAATTATATGTTGCTATGCCACCGGAAATAAGAAAATTAGTTTGTAGAATATCAAGCGCCAATAGCCTAATGGTTAAGGAACTGCGAAACATGCACAACGTGTTTTTGGGTTCGAATCCGCCATTCGAATATCGTGTGATGGTAATAAATATTGCTAAATTATTTCAATAGCTACTAATGTTTCGTATATTATATGCCCGTGGACGGTCGGCGGCAGGGCAGGGCCGACCGTAAAAAACCGTAACCAAAACCATTCAGTATGGACTACCCTCATACTGTGCCGACTCCACATAAGTGGGAAAAGGGCATATATATAGTTAGTAGAATATCACTGTCAGCATAAAGGAAGTATTAAATTTGTAGGTTCTTCACTGTGAATATATTATCTAAGGGTGGTAAGACCCTACTGAAGTATAGTACGATAAAAATTTCGTATGCTTCGTATGAAATTGCGATCCGTAAAATTGTATGCAACATTTTACGATAATGTTGTGTTCAAAAGCAGCGGCTATTCCTTGCTTGAAATATTTGAATATGAAATGAGAACCATTGTGAGTTCCTCCTGCCACCAGGGCCGGACTAGTCGACTATAGAAAAACAGCTAGTTTTTGTTGAAGTTTTTTTATCCAGCAATTGAACATTAAGAATGTTTAAAAATTAAGGTTATGAGGTAGCTCCTCCTGCATATATGCTGTCTTATGACGAAGGCTATACTATAATAATACTGCCGGCATTGTAATTAATGAATAGCACCAGATTATAAAAGGAAAACACCTATATCTAAACAACAATCCTCCTCATTGCTTTTTTTGTCAAAAATGAAGTTCAAATTTGTGACACACGTTATTTAGAACGACAATTTTGGTCTCACGCCAGTTAAGTCCGTACGTTTATTTTGTACTTGGAAGGCTCCTAGTCCGGTCCTGGATTGCGCCCTCCATTATTCTGGCATTCACTAAAATATGTGAACGAATATGAATATTCTCTATGATAATATTGTAACAAGTGTGCGACCCGAGGAGCGCTCGAAGATTTTGGGAACACAGTCGCATTATTTAAAGGTTCTTGACTTTGTGTGCTTGAGTTGACAATTCTTTTTTGAAAAGAAATACACATGTAACCTTTGTTCGTATATGATAAAGTAAAAAAATAACGCTTAATTTATTAGGCGATAATTTTCAAACTTGTCAATAGAGGACAGTTCAGTATTGTTACAGATGTCGTATCTTCCAATTTTAGGTAGAACTGTTTCCCTTGCTTCCTACGAAGATGCACATACATGTTTAATTAGTAATTCAAATGTCCCATTCACTTTTATTACAAGTATATTTAACACTTGAAAAAATATAAACCGGTGAATTTTTTTTATTCAGTACGTGTAATTTCAGTTTTCAGTTATTCTCGGAAAACATATACGTGATTCTGGTCACTTAACCTAATTGCGACACGACGCGGAATGAGCGACATTTTCATAAAAATTGAGTTAAAATGAGACATTCATCGCGGGATTACCATTTATTATGATTTTACGTGAGATATAGGGATTTTTTAATATTATGCTGATCTGTTTGACACATATTTTCAGTCATAAATTCATAATGTTAATGCGGATTGTGTTTAACATTGTATGTGTATTTCCTTTGCAAATATTTATGGCTTGCTTTGCTTGAGTACGAATATTGCGACTTGCGTATATTGTTGTATTTAACATGCTTGGGTATGTTTGTTTTTATGTAACGGAATCTTTGAATTGATAATAACGCCATCTAGGTGTGAACCTAGCGTATGTTTTTAAAATATTATATTTATTTAAGTTCATAGAGCGATCTAGTTGTTAAGCGTTTGATAATTTGCAAAATCGCAAACATTTGTTTTATAATACATATACTACCAATTTCCCAAGATTTGAATGTGTTTATATAAATGTGGCAGAATATATTAAAGTCCCTCGTCGAGAACAAAATAGAAGAACTCATTGTTAGCTTAGCTGCTTTATTAGAAACGCGGAGAAAGATTGGTAGAAGTTTTAGATGCATTGTTGATGGTTTAGTACACGAAAGTTTTAAAACGCATTTGATATAAACAATCTATGATGATCTTAATTTAATGACGAAAGTCAAAGTTACTATTAGTATACGGGCTACATACTCAATTTATAAACCTGAAATATCTTAAGAAAAGTATAACTATCAGTATTTAAAGACGTTAAAAAGAAAATATTATGGGTGACAATTTTGTATTGACGTCACATTTCAAACCTTCATCACACCTGCGTCAAGAGGGATCTAATGAGGTGTCTTTAATAGAAAAAGAAGTCCAAGCATACATGCTTATGTTACAATAAAAATAATGCATCATACTCATCTTCCGGTTCCTAGTCGTAATAAATAATTTTAGCACAAAATTAAACACAATGATGTATGTGTTCAACAAATCCTTGAGATTCGAACCTTGGTGAACCTTGGCGTTATTTCGCATCAACAGGTTAAGAACCACCTGTGACGGATTTAAAAATAAAGTTCTCTTTAAATATTGCTAATGGCAGCGGACCTTTACAAAGTTTTATTAATTACCCCAATTAAGTTAAAAAGCTCCACCTAGGAGATGAAAAAAATACTAAAGTTTCCTTAAGGTTCAACGAACGAACGATAATTTCAAAATTCTCGCAGAAATTCCTCAGTGAACGTATTTTGTCCCTCAATAATCCGTACACTTAACGTGGAAAATTAGGTTAAGTGACCGTTTATATTTAAACTTCGGAAGCGATCGAAGTTCGTGTCTCAGGTAGCCGTTTCCGTGAATATTTCCTAGGTAATTTCTTGTAGCGTTAGTAAAAGTAATCAATCATTATTATATACGATATATAGACGATCGTTCCTTACCTTTTACGTTGATTGCGCTCTAACGCAAAGGACATAGGCTTTTATCATAATTACATTGATCAGAGACGCTTTCACCTAATAACGTTGTTCTGAAAGGTACTCGCATAGAATGTAAATCGAGGACCTTAAATTACCTTAGTGTTTAACTCAGTCAAGTGGAATTTATGTCATTTCTTTATCAAATAATTCGTTCCTTAAAAATATTTATGCATGTTAGTTTAGAACTTCCTAATTTTTTTATTCTTTAATGGATATGTACATGAAGCAATTGTTAATGTTTTAATTTATTTTGACTTCTGATATTTTCTCACATCAGTAGCGAGAAAACTTTTGACAAGATTTATTTTGTATTAATAATTAGAATTAATAATGTTAGTAAAGTACAGCGCTTAGTAATTGTTTTATTCTAGTTATAAGTACTTTATAATATCGACTTCCATTAAAACGGTAACGATTTTGTCAAAACAGGAACGAAAAGAGTTTCAAAAGTCCTCTCTGAAGTTTGTTTTCTTCCTGATTTATTTGTTCATCGGCATCGATCGGATTGGGAAAACATCCCTTTGAAAAATAGGGACGGCGGAACACCCTTCGACCAACCGTATATCAGACAAGGAAAAGGTTACTGATTACGATTTAGAAAGATTAATGTTTGACTTAAGCTCCGCAAGGAATTTTCCAAGTGGAAACTCTATGTATCCGAAATGTCCCTTTTACGTCGCTTTCTTTTTTTCTAAAAAACTTTTGCAAGACTAGGGGCCGGAAGATGATTATGTAGGCAACCGATAGATGTTATTCAACCTTGAAATCTGTAATTTTTTGCCAGGAAATGGTGAACCGAAAACAAGAAAGAAATTGCTTCAAATATTAAGCAATTAAAATTTTACTTTAAAGATAAGTAAGACGCTAAGTAACACCCAAAGTACATTAAAATATGGTAGGCAATGGGGGACGATGTCTTTCGTAAGTTTCGTTTAGGTTCATTGAAAAAGATCATCGGGTCGTTGTCGTCAACTCACTACCGCTGTTTTTGGTTTTGGTATCAAAAAACAGATTTAAAAAGTAAACTAATTACATCTTTTAATTCGGTTTATGTTGGCAGCGAATTACCGCGCGAATTATCGCGTGAATCAATCCGGACACGCAGTCGATTTCTAAGGCAATTTTGCGTGGAACAATAATGTCTTGTAGTCATTTCTTGTGTCACTTACGGTATATATTTCGCGGTGGTGATAAATATTTAAAGGCACAATTACCATAAACATTGGTATATAACGGAAGTATTATTTAGTTCAAATTGAGTGCGACAAGCTTGCCTACGACTATTATATTATACTACCTGTTGCGCGCGGCTTTGCACGCATTCGTTTGTCATTTTCCATCCTGGAATTTTTTGTAAGAAGATTCCCTGTGCAATACCTATGATTAATTAGAGAGTTATAGATAACATGTGTTTTAACAGTGGTAGAGCCCGCAACAACAACATCTGTTGCACGAATGGGCCGGCTCGACCGGTGTAATGTTGTTGTGTAATGTGTAGGTGTTGTCTGATGAGTGAGGTGCCGTAGGCTTAATTTCAGTCCTCTTCACCTTCCCACCCTTTCCTCATAAGGATAGGTTGGGAACGGGAAGAGGATTGGACTGGGAGGGGTTAACGGGGAAAAGAAAATATCCTTATTCCTGTCTATGCCACTAGCGGACGAAAAGCGAAGACTCGAAAAGCGTCCTAATTAGGACGCTTTTTCTATAGCTTACGTCATGTGTTTACATTTACGCTGTGACAAACACTAGGTGTCATCTTTTTTCTTATTTTGTTAAAAATAAATTACGCTATCCCTTTTACACCTTTTGACTTGTGTGAATGTTGATGTCGTGGCTTTGGATCACTTTGACCGGTGATTTTGTATGAGTATATATACATACATATTAAACATACATTTATTATGACACAAGAATAATATTTTGAAAATTTTACAACCAGCAACAGGAAATAGGAGAATTCAAGGATATCGTGATAAGGTAACCTGACGATTGCAACAAGCCGAAGTGACAAAAATCGTAAATAAAGACTGAAAATCATTTCCCCACCGGTATAAATAAAAAAAATGTCATATAACCTTTTTTTCTTTTTACCATCATCATAATCTTCAAAATACATCGGCTCTAGAATGTACAAGTTTAACAGCGTCGGCTCCCGTGCTATAACGGTTGAAATTAAATTCTTAGCAAGATGAAAGTATACGAGTTTTTATTTTTCAAATTGACAAACGGCGGCAAACAAGGAAACCGCTACCCCATCCTCTCAATTCCACTAGTAGAATCTTTCACAATGATCACTCATTCGTTTTGACATTTGTTGATTTTCTCATAGTGGTTTTTTATAGGACACCTTTTATATCCCCCTATCATTCAAGTTATTTTTACTCAGTTTCACAATTCTTTTACATCATTCTAGTTTTTGAAAAACATATGAGTGATTTCCTTATAAAAGAAGAAATATAGGGAAAATAAAAGAAAAACATCTTCAGTTTAACTTCCAATGAAATTTTCAAGAACAAAACAAATTCATTTAAAATACAATAGCGTCCGCTACTTCCTGAACTTTATACCAATTTCAGTGTGCGGGGCTGCGAGCTATTAACAAATGGAATTGGTTAGAGTTACGCCTGGCTAGTGGCCGTAAAACCCGCCGCCAAATTACCTTGTTCCCTTCCGGTTGCCGGCGTGGATTGGCGATGGCGGGTAAGCCGCGTAATTATTTTACGTAATTGGACAAGAAACTTAAGG
>JWHW01029517.1:270775-283990 GCA_000931545.1 Papilio glaucus | reverse complement strand
AGCGTAGGTAGGCCTCAAGGTGGACCGACGAATGATTCAAGATTGCAAGAGGGCACTGGATAAGAATGATAAATCTCTCGGCGATCCCAGATGGATGGAGGACCAATGCTGATGAAGACGAACCAATAAGAATTCGGCTGAACTCAACTTATACAAAAGTTTTGAGCGTAATTACAATTAATGTGGGGAATTTTAGGATGAACGGGCACGAGTCAGCTTGATACAATTTGAACTCCTTATTATCCAAAAAAATATGGAAACAAAAAAGCATTACATTAAAGGCAGTAAAGTATCTTTGGTCAATATTACAAATATTAATTCGATTTTTCGTAAACATCAAAAGACTTTCAGCGATACTCTAACACAAATGGAACCTTTGAACATCCGAACTGGCAATATGTTAACGATTTGAAGGAACGACATTCGTAATACATATACAAATGATGTGAGGCAACGTCACTCTTGTAAATGAAAGTCTTACTAGGAGTTGCTAAATAATTATTAAAGAAAATTAACAATACTGAACAAAATAAAAGCATATTTTTTTTTTTACGTTTGCAAATAACCCCCCTTTGGGCTCCTACTGTGGCCTCCTGTGGCATTCTAGGACCTTTCGGCCCATTGCCACTTAAGTTTTGCAATTCTTCAAGAGTCCACTGGACGAGGACGACAGAGGACCGTTCTTTGTGGCGATCAATGGGTGAGGGAGGCCAGCAGCGGACCAACAGCTGAAACGACGACGACTATTTGTAAATATATTATAGTTCTTTTCATCACTAAGAAGATTGCTTACTCTTTACATACAAGAATATTGACAGATAAAACGCATTCCGGCCGCGTTACTATTCAATTTAAGATATGGAATATGTACGTATAGTTAGACTAGAAATTTCCAACGCCCTTCAGACATGAACGCACATAAAAAAATACGTTTGCGGCAAAAACGTGCATATATCTGTTCTAGACAGCAGCGCTAAAGGACTGAATATGTCTATGTATTTTATTCCACAAATTAACAAAATAAAGCTTCAGAAAAGCAATTTATATTTTGCCATCTCACACCTAGGTTCCTAATTAGATATGGATGATTGTAAGCAACGGTGGTCAGTTAAATTACCCCTCACCATGAAGAATTAACGCGGCTAAAGAGGTTTTGTTTCAAATGAGATATACTTACGTACAATTTACAATAGGCAGTCTAAAGTGACCGTGTATGTATGTCCTCATCACTTTAGCTAACGATTTTCACAAAATGAAACCTTCCCGATGAAAGTATGGTAAATAAAGTTTGTTTGTTTACAATAATCACATCTTGCAATGAAACAAGGTACACTTGATATGCTATACAACTTCAGAAATGAAATAGGTTTAAAAATTTTCACATATAACTTTTTTGTTTCTATACGATACGATCTCGTGTATTACGCTTCTTATGTAAAACAGTTTCCCCGTACCTGATCTTAAATCGCATATTGATGAGTCGACTTTTTAGAGCGGCGAACCGAGAACATTGATTCCCAAACTTTATCACATCAATATTTATGATATTATTACAATATTCTTACATACGTATGTTGCGGTATTGTTTTTTAAACAATATAACAACACATGTTTTTAACATTACATTTTTAAAGTCTTACTTCAAACGTAATCTAAGTTAAGTACTAGAGTGCTAATAGCCTGGTTTGTCTGTCTGAAACCTTAACCAAATGTTCAGTGCATCTTGTGGGATATCTATCTACTACGTCGTTTAGTTCGTGGCGACTTTTCTAGAACCTATCGCCCCCATCAGCCATCAGCTATACGAACAATGTGACCTACCTATTGCCATTTACTAAGGAATTGTATGGGGTAAAGTTAACCTTTCATTCTTGCAGATCACATCAATCTTGATCAAGTCTTGCAGAGAGACTTCATACATGCATCTTGTTCTCTTTTACCTTCACTTTGCACACTATTTGTTTAAGAATAGTCCTCAAAAGTCTTAAACGATAGTTTGAGAGACGCGGCCGGAGTCTGTCGGTAAGCTGTAAACTTTGTTTTGTTCAGTCGTTCGTCTGCCGGCATTCGTATGGGTAACATTACCTTCAGGCCAAATAAGGGCGTAAGTAAAGTCACTTACTGTTTGTTATTTGAGTGTATGTTTTGTATTTCGTACGCTGTTATATATAAATCTTATTTTTAAATAAAAGCAAAAACATACTCTCGTCTTGAAACTTAATAGGGTTGATAGAAATATTATAGATATTAGTTTTTCAGAGAGATCATAAAGTCTTTGATGATACTTTTATAACCTTATTTTACCTAGACATTGAACACAAATTTCCTTAATAGTATATAATCATGTTGGACGCCATCCACGATGTAAAGTGTTATGCAGAAACCATTTGTTTTGAGGCCTTGTTTTGGCCTGTTAGTGCTTGACTCGAATTTATTACCTATGTTTTTACCATATTCCATTGATTGGATCGCGTAAATAGAAACCACAAACAGCGTAAACGAGACTATAACATGGTTAAGGTATTTTATTTATAGATAGTTTAGGTATTTTATGGAAGAAGGTGGCAAACGGGCAAGCGGGTCACCTGGTGTATGGCTATACCCATAGACATCAGTAACAAGAAAATGAGAAGAGAATGGATAGGAAAAAGGATGTTTCCTTTTCCTATGCATTTCCGCCCCGCCCAATCCTTTTCCTCTTCCAATCCTGTCCTATTATTAGGAAAGGATGGGAAAGGAAGGAGGACTGAAATTAGGCCTCCGGCACCTAGCTGGCCTCATCGGAAGTGACAGAATACTTTACGACTTTCTTCTGTGAGGTCGTGGCATTTCACCGTTGCGTGCAAGTGAACGTTATGTCCAGGATAAAAAGCGGTAATTTTCTCACCACAGTAGTCCACCTGCTTAAAGGTATTATACTATATATATATATATTAGTACTTTTCTGTTGAAGTACATTAGGGAGCAAATTAAAATAGGCAAGGTGATATAAAATAAAACAACAAAAACTCTTACACTATAAAACTATACTTAAATAACAGTGTTAATGTAAATGTTAAAGTTGATGGTAGAGCGCGACAGGTGGCGCTGAGATCACTGTTGCGGCTGCGGCGGCGCCACGCGCGCGGCAAGCAGCAGGATGTCCCGCTTCTCCTTCGGGAATCGCAGCTCGCGGGCGGCCAGCCGCGCCGCGCGCAGCTCCCTCTCCGCCCTACACACACAGTTACAGTCAGACACCAAACATCACTGCTATAAGGTAACTGCCAATGACACAGGCAAAGCGGTCTAACTGAGAACTACTACTATACACATATATCTTAGTCTAATAAAACAAAAACTTAGCCTTCATACCGTCCCCTATAAGACTACAACGAACTTTTTAAAAAATAAGTTGTAAAGAGAACATTATAACAGAGAGATTTAGTAATCTCTGTCTACGCTGCCGAGCTACCGGCGTGAGAGCTTATTTATTATAGAGAAACCCGTTAAGACGAAATTTGTGATGAAGTTTACTTTGAATGAGAATACTCAATTTTGGCATTAAAGAAACTGTATTATTTTTGCTTTGTATCCTGCTAGTCAACATCTTATAACATATTCTGTGATTTACTATATATAATCAAAAGACACGTTAAGTTATGCAAAGTTACGTATTAAGTTTTATTTAATGCGACGTAAATTAAATTGGCACGAATTAATACAATTTTATTATTCAAAGCACGCACGGTGCGAAACCCGCATCTTTATCCGGGTGTCGGGAGTTTGCGTTTGAAATAGATATATTATAATTAGAGTGATCGAAGTAGAAAAATAATACTCAAAAAAGTTCCCTCTCTCGGAGAGGAGGTACCTGTACCCCCACAGTGGGGAACATTCTAGAACTAGTACTTGTAGTAATTGTCATCTCATCCCTAATCCAATCGTGTACTTTCAGCAACTTGTTTTTCCTATACGTCATTAACAAATCTAAAACTCTTTGTTACGGATATAGTTACTTAGTAATTTTTCTGTGAAAAAAAAATCGCGACACGGAAGTCTGCTACTTATATTTGCATCTTGCTGGAATAGAAGTAAGTAGTGGTAGCAGTTATGTAAAAGCGATGTCTTGTTAGAACACAAAACGACGTTTGCCGAAAGATTATCGAAATCCGCTCATAAGTTCATTTTATTAAGTTATTGTTATATTCACTTTAATATAATATTAATAGGTGCTATAATGGGGTTATAAGGATTTCATAATATAAAGGGTGCGGCACTGACAAACCATTACGACACATTTTTTTTTATATGAACACTAAATCCACAATTGAAACCATAGTGAATTTATGGGGCAAATAAATCTCGTATAAAAATATATACCTGGCGAGTTCCCCACGCAAGACTCCACCAGTTCCAGCTGCTACAGAGTCGCGTTCCTTGGCGGCCCACTCGAGCGCCATCTGCTCGCGCATGGCATCGTCGAGCGCACGCGCTGAATAGTGAGCGACCACCTCTTGGCGCGAGCATTGCCGCTCGCGCATCGCGCGCAGCGACCCGTTCCAGTGCAGCAGCTGGAAAACCGTCATGAGCTCCTGGAACTCCAGCATCGTGCGCCCCTTGTTCGCCTCCAGCATGAACCTGGCGACAATGATTCCCGATACAGTCTTCCATTTATGTGGAACCTTTTTAAAATGATCTTTTTTATTCCGATCTTAGCCGATGCAAAATTATGTACAATTAAAAATATTTTTTTTTAAATTTTAACGGAGAACAGAAGTTCCACGTTTGAAACTAACCTAAAAGCCGCAATGCCTGCGTTAGTGTCTTGATTGTGTGTGGAATTGTCGCCCGCGAAGGAGGCCCGAGCCTCCGCCACCGCCTTCTCTATAAAGTGGTCGGAGATGAGCCGAGACTCGTGGTCATTGAACACGCTGTTCATGAGAGCTATCTTCGCTGCGCTTCTTCTTGCTTCCGCTTTCGTAGGACAATTCTGCAAAAGAAATGTGGATGAAACATTCAAATTTTTTCAACTCAGGCTTAGCACTACAATACGATTGTTTACTTTTATAATTATTTTAAATAAACTAAAAAAAATATCAGGGCATTAAGAATGATGTATGAATTAAATTATAAAATTATTTAATCACAAAATATCAATTATTACAGAAAGAATCGCGATGACGTATTTTACACCGACAACACCCATTTAACAATTTAAAATTTATTATTTGATGAACCAGTGTCAGAATTCAAGGATCTTCCCCCCGCTTCTGGGGGAAAGACAGGGTTATGTGAGGTGTTACTCACTATAACCCACCCGGTGGCCATCCTCGAGTGCGATAGGTGGGGGCTCCGGCATCTCCGGTGGAATGCACCGGTGTCCCCTGCACTGAGCTTGCGCGCGATCCTGGGGAGCAGGCGCTCCACTTATACTTACTAGTACTACAGCAACACAGGGCCACGCCATGTTGCCGACTTCCCGGGATCGCCTTGCAGGGCGATCAGGGCCCCCACCCTAACCGCCAACGACTCCGAGGGTCCCTTCGGAAACTGTTGCAACCAGAAGAGACAATGGCAACCCTATTATTTCCGGGGCTACGGAGCGGATTAACTAACTACGGACTAACTAGTTGATACCTGAAAACTTCCGAAACACGCTCCCCCGGGCAGCGTGACGTAGCAAACGTAGGGCGGGTGCGCGGCCGGCACTGACTCGTAGATGACGAGCGCGCCGCCCGCCGCGCCGCCGCCGCGCGACGCCTTCGCCTGCCAGAACTCCTGCAGCGCCTCCACCACGTTCACCGTCGATATCACGCCGTCTAAAACAAACAGACAATACATTATTTCTATATGTTAACATAGAGTAATATTTTCTCCTCAAGGTGTCTTATTTTTGCTAAGTTAGGCGGGAATTAAAGAAACTTAGATTTTTAATTCGGCTCTACTACTTCAGCCGAGACTTCGTTTTGATGATGATTAGGAGGTCACATTTTCGTTTCTCATATACTCGTAGCATTAGCTAAAAAAAATTGGTAGTTAATAAAACTTTACTTCCTACTCATATACCCAAGTAGTACTAAAAGGATATTTACCCATAGCACTTACCTGGCATAAAAGAAAGAGAAGAAAGAACAAAGAAAATGATCAGCCTTTTATGCTCTCGGGATTTAATAAAATCTATATATAACTATAAAAATGAATCCTTATTGGCCTTGTTCACGGCATCACGCATGAACGGTTGGACCAATTTCGCCAATTCTTTTTTTTTGTATCTATTAATGTCAGGGGAAGCTTATTACGTAGGAAATAAAATGAAACAGATGCGCGAAAATGAGAAAATTTAAGAAAACGAATTTGACGAAACGATATGTTTTTAGAATATTATTACTAATTATACCGAATTCAATGTTCATAGTTAAGAAAGGCCAATGTTTGCCGGATCAGCTAGTAAAAAAGAAAATCTACCATTTGTTTCTGTTCCTAAAAGTGCACAGAACCATACACATTTTTATAGTAACAACGACAAAAAGAAAAATCAACCTACGAACAACCTAAATAACATTTCTGAAGAATGTTCATAAACGAAAAAGATGAAACACTGAGAGCTTCTTAGTCCCAAGAATATAAAAAAATAAGTGTTTCCTTTCCAACTGAAACTTCGGAAGTAATCTTGTCGAGTGGAAAAG
Organism: Papilio glaucus; assembly: GCA_000931545.1. Taxonomy (NCBI): domain Eukaryota; kingdom Metazoa; phylum Arthropoda; class Insecta; order Lepidoptera; family Papilionidae; genus Papilio; species Papilio glaucus. The sequence goes on along the minus strand of JWHW01029517.1, from coordinate 277,325 downwards.
AGATAACCTATTTTATTTCTACTATACATCCTTACCTTTGATAAGCTTACGCGATGAAAGTTTTATATCTATACAATATACTACTTTACTACTATTATTTACATAAAATATAAAATTATAAATGCGAAAGTGTGTATGCGAAAGTATAATGGATGTTTGTGGATACATTTTTTACAGGTGCATATCTGCGTACATAAAAGGCGAAGTTGCATGATGATGATGCGATGATGCATGTTCCCTATAGATTCTGAAAAGGCTACTCGGGCGAAGCCGGGGCGGATCACTAGCGTGTAATATTTGTACGTAATTGATTTAGTTTAATTTTATAAAAATAAGTGAGATTTTGGCAGTAACTCTGAAAACATTTGCCTCTTTAAACGGTGACAACATTGTCCGCACCAAAATATTCCAGTAGTTTTTGTTTTGATAATAGGATAGTCATTTAAGACCTACATAAAATTAAGAATTGAAAACGATTTAAAATATACACCCTTATAATCCTGGCCACGGATAACTTTAAAACTCTGACTTATAGAAAGAAAAAAAAGGAAAAAATTACACTAGTAGCGTTATAAAAATTCTTTGTTCGCACTCCAACTTCAATCGTAGAAGTTTTGAAAAAGGAATCCTGCTCGAGGAAATATATTTTCATTTTTATATTATACTCATACCCAGCACGTATTTATTTTAACATGAAAGGAAATTTTAAGTTAGTTACCCTCATTTCATGTTGAATCTACCTGAATATATAAATTTTTTTCACGCAAAAAGTCTTTTCGTAAGTTACTTTCTCTTATGAATGTTAATAGAATTAGAAAAATATGCTGAACAAACGATGTAAGTTGGCAGTCTGGGATATAAAATTATAAACATGCGTAATAAAAGCAACAAAGGAATTGTGAAACAGTCGAATTCACGTATATTTTTCAACGTTAGTAAAATAAAAAAGATCCTTTGTTAAAGCTATCATTGTCTCCAGGGCATACGATTACAGCGTACGTTAAAGCGATTGGCGAACCGTATACAATATTTAAGCTTAAAATGAACGAATATTTTCTTTTGTACACAATACTTTATGTGTTGGTTTTGTACATTAGTTTCGCTTATATAATAATTATAAAAACCAAATATGTAGAAAAAAAATTGTATCTAATTATTTAGTGAATCAAATCTTTGTATGTCTGTTATGAAAATTATTTAAGTCAAAAATTATTATTTTCATTTTAATCCTTTTAAAAACCCTAAACTACAATCATTACAATACTAGCGATCCGCTGCGGCTTCGCACGGGTAGGACTAATTATTTGGATTTTACCAAAAATATTTTAATTAGTTTTTGGGGGCTACTTTTCTACAACTCCACGACTAGCGCGTATTTTGCGTGAATATTTGTTCTTTTAAATTATTGTCGCTAATAAAAATTATAAGTCATCGCTCATTCCGCTCACGCTTATTACTATAACCGCGACCGATGTTCTCATTGGAGGTGAGTGCCTTAAATATTTAAGTAGTTTTCGGATACTGGGTAATAAACCATGACCTTGACATAAACTTAATGTGATACGTAATAAGTACTATTTTCGTTTATACGGTTATATACTTTATGAATGAAGTTGTCTGGACAATGACGTCATGACGACCGAGAGGGAGTTACTCCACTTTTCAATATCTAAACATTTTAAGGCGAAATAAATAGGCAGTAGTTTGTTCTTCACTAAAAATCAATTTTTATACAAACATATTGGCGGGAATTAGCTCTTCACATACATATAATACCTGCATATACCGTTGACCGGTTATATGTCATTAACACTAATTTAAAGCCGGTATATTGTAGAGAGATGAACTTATAAACGGCCCAGTCGTTCGGCTAGTTATTCTGCTATTGTTAATACGTCTCTTCTATCCTCGACTACTTTCTGCAAAGCAGAAGTGGGATCGTCATCTCTCACTTCTCCTTCTCCCAACCAGACCTTGTCCAAATATTTTGCAACAGCCTTCTCTGCCCTCATCCTCTATATAGCACGTTCTTCGTTTTTATTTGAATAAATAATCTTCAGGTCCTTTGTAACGTTGTGTGCCATGTGCTGGGTGGTTCATCATCTCAAACTATCGATACAAATTAACTTTGGTAATAGTTGTAAAAAAAATATTGGTGTGTCTATGTTTTTTTACAAATTCTCTGTTTTTTTTTTTCATTCAACCATAACAATACAACTAATATGAAAAAGATTCCAGATTAAGTTTGCACACTGGTATAAGTGTGTAACAAACAAGCGAAATAAGCGAAGCGTAATAAAAAGGTTTTAATAAGAAATTGCTATCCGCCGCAAATAGCTACGTGCGAAATGAATACCGAAAATAGTTGGAAACAGCGTCGTCATGCTGCGTCATTATATTTGGAAGGTGCTATTATGTACATTAAGGAGATATTCAATTTAATAATTATTTTACTTTTTATTTGTAATGTGATACTTATTATCAATATTCTAAGTAAATTAAAAAAAAAACTAACACTGTCCAGATTGGACGCATATTAAAGTAAATGTTCATTTCTTTTTTTAATTTTTATAAATAACAAGTCCAATTCACCAAGTTACTTGTACTGCGATAAAAAGACAAATTTTACAAGAATTAATAACGTGTCCTTTCTTATTTTTTTAAAACATATATATTTTTTTCACAATATGGTCAACACATTAAAACCTTTTTTGATAACCATATTAAAACATATTAGACAGTAAGGTTTTAAGAGTGTCCGTAACGGACGTGCTTAGATGTATGGATGTAGAAGACTAGATCCTTGAATCAGTGCAGCTAGTATGGTACGTGTACTTTTTAGTAAATTATCTTTAGTTTGTCACAGAATTTTAGATCATAAAGCTTCTGCTTGTCTAACAAACATACAAACTTATCTGCTACTCGACTCGTTTAATAAAGTAACACGGATGTAATACCGCAATTTAAGATATAAAAGGTTGAGGTGATTTGTAGACCCGTCAATTTAAATAGATTCGAACATGCTCTTTGACATTCTAAATTTAATTTATCAATTACCGCGTCTTGCTTGTCATCTAAAATAATATTTGTCGTGACAAAGATCGAACTTCTTAACGTATTCTTTGACCCGATGGTAATTTTCTCGAATGATTTGCAAATGGAATTTTAAATAGGTTGTTTATTCGCGAAAGAACTTCATTGGAAAGAAGGATGTAAATTGATCATTGTCTTAAAAACACTGAACAGCATAAATAATACAGATTTTTAGAATTTTAAAATTAAAAACGAAACAACTTAATTTATATGCTAAATTCGAAAACTCTCCAAAATTAGTGTCTGAATGCAATGTCGGTTAATAAATCAAAGGCTTTTCATATGGTGCGTTTCGCCTCTTGCGAATAGGTTATTCTTTAGGATCCTTGTTTATTATATCTTAGAGATCTTCTTCAAGACTGATTAACAGCACTAAGTATGATGACCCGATGGTTACCAAACTTCACAGGAGGACGCTGAGCCTGTCTGAATATGTCCTGAAATTTTTATCGAAATGGGTTTCCGTTTCAAAGTCTACAGAAAACGTACGTACTTTTTTATCATAATAATCACTGGGCTGTCGCGTTTAGCATTCCGAAGGGTGCCCGAGAGGGCCGAGCCTCGGCTTGATTGCTAGCTATTATCGGATTACTAGTAACATACACACACATCGCCTTTTCTATAATATATATAACTTTGCGGTACTAAGTGTGGTCAGCTGGTGGTGGTAACAGCTGGTGGGAATTTTGCGTACAAAATACAGTAGATAGTAAACTAGTAAACGAACTTGTCTAGGCAAACGCGGATCGGCGAGGGGGAGGCGTAATAGTCATCGGCAATATTGTAGCGTGCGTGTTTAGTCTGATGATGGTCTTCACAATGCAGGTATTAGGTATAAGTATAGGTATTAGGTATAGGTTAATAGGTTCTGTATTTAAAAATCGACGTGATTAATTTAGTATCTACGTCGAATACCCCTTGTTTGCTCGATTAAATTCACTCGAGAAGTTTAATCAATTTGCCTCCAATCTGGTTTCTAATCAAACGAAATCGTTCGGAAACACGTAACGAGGCTATACAAAGAAAGTTAGAAGCGATATTACGTGCTCTTGGGCAGTTCACTTAGATAGCAAGTGAAATCTCCAAGCGTTTCGCTACGAACGGTCCAAGTTTCAGACGCTGAGATGGCTCCACCATATGATCTATATACATGATATCCACATTAAAAGTCAAATGGTAAGAGAGGTGACTGTGAAACAAAAGGTTTGAATCCACCATTCGACAAATGTATCGCGGAGCATCTTATAGCACATCGTTTTATTAGTTTTATTTTTCTACTAGTTGTGCATCGCGGTTTAAGCCGCCCTGCTATTTTACTTAAACAAAATGATTATTACCTACTTAATACTACCGTAACCTCACCTTGCCCCTGCCCTTTTCCCGCGTATGTGGGGTCGACACAGTATGGCCTCAGCACAATTTAACAATCACATATAATTATGACCGTAGTCCATACTATATAGATTCTGGCGACAGTTTTTACGGCCGGCCGCCGGCCTAACGGCAACATATATAGATAATAAGCTACTAACCGAACCTAACAAAATATTTTACATTAGAATAAATACCTAATTTCTAAAATCGTTTATATACGTGTAAATACTGCGTTACCAAACATAGCTACTACCATTACCAGGGAGCGTCGTGCGTCTTCGAAATACGTGCGTACGCTATGAATATCTCAATGCACAGTGTGTCTAGCTGATGCTTGCAAAATCTCCGAAACTGTCCTGTTTTGAACTTTATATAAATTTTCAATCATCATCATTTTAGATATAACTATTAGTTACATATATAACTAAAAGGTAAACCTATTCAAATGAAGAGCTATTTGTAGCATTTTTGTCGAACAAATGTTTGACATGATTCTTTAAATTGATATAACTTTTTTTTTATTTATAAACCGATTGAGATGTTTTATCTCAATCGGTTTCGGTGAAACACTAAATGTTAAGTGAAGCTTAATACAATACATTAGTGAAAACCGCACCCAAATCGTTTAAGCCATTTCTGAGATTAGCGGTAACAAACGCACAGACAAATAAATAAACAGACAAAAATTCTAATAATCATGGTTTTGGTTTTTTTTTATTGCATTTATGAAGGCCCCCAATAATATTTTTTCTCAAATATCTTCAATGTACAGACAGCGATCAATTACATTTTTATTATATGTATAGATACATTCGTTTTTTTTTATGCATGTTATTTTTATATTCATATTTCGCGGACCTCAATTCTAGTTGAAATAAGCGTTGGTTTAAAAATCATTGAATGCATTTCAAAGTCTCCTATCTATAATATTTAAGGTACTTTTCGAAGATGTGGCATTTTTTTAAGTATTGCTATTGACCCTCTGACATGGTAGCTAGAGATTTTGTATAACCTTACTCGATTTTTCCATATATTTTTTTAACTTTGTTTTGCTGTTTTTTTGCCCTGCATAACTAAGAGATTATCTAATCTTATTGTCAAACTCCACATTTACCTTGTCTTTAATTGAAAAATATACAGCTCTTAAAGTTAATGGCTTGAAATGGCAATCGGTTGTTTGTATCCGATTGCTTTGGCGAAAGCAGATTTAAGATCATTATGGTATTACATTATGATATTAATAAGAAACGGATAATAAGGCAGCATTCCACTCTACTGCAATCTAATTTCTCTCAAGCGCGCGAAACGACACTTTCTAGATTCACTGAACTAAGAACTAAACAGGTTTCATGCGAAAGCTCCATTCGTAAAGAAATAATATAATATTACTTTCTTATATGAAATATAATACAAGAAAGAAAGAGAATATTCTCATCCAATATGGTGGGTCCTAGTAAACCTTTTTAGCTTCTTTGGCATTCATACATTTTCGAATACATGGACTTTGATCACACTCCTTTATATTTGCCATTTTTATTGGATGTAAGTAACGATGGAACTGCGCACTTTTAGTCTGCAATTTTAAATACATATTTATATTGTAAGTAAGCTATTAATTTACTCTTAAAATGTATCTACTATTTTTAAGCTGAAAAGATAAACTTAACATACGTTTGTTCCTGCGTCTTATAGTTTAATGTCCAAATTTTAAGCGTCGTTCCCGTCATTAATGAGTGCAAATGTTTACTATCTTTATGTGTAAGACATCGCATGAAATGTTTAATTTTAAAAATATAGAACAACGATCATAACTTTAAATATTGTTTAATAAAAAGAGATAATTGATCAATGTTATGAATGTAAAGTAAAAGTGTGCTTGCAACCCGTGTGTTAGCCGATGCGGTCGGCAGGTTCTATAAATAGACTGCGTTCGCCTGCCCCTTAGATGTTAACAAGTATTAAAATAAAAGTTATCACTTTACTTGCTGTTTCTTGTAGTATCAATGACATCATGAGAGCTAAAGCGATGGATAGGACAATAGGTGACCGGAATGTTCAGAGACACTAAAGGTAAAAGGTAAAG
>JWHW01029517.1:250481-260853 GCA_000931545.1 Papilio glaucus | reverse complement strand
CATATGCGCCTTGCTAGGCCAAAGGACGGGCCATCAACAAAATATTCAAAAGTAAAAAAAAAAACTTGTTCGAAGCCGACCACCTTACATTTGTAAGCTTAATACGTACTGTACTACTAATATCATAGCTTTCACTTCTTTAATAATTTAATAATAAGTAATCTATTTGTTTGAGCAAAAACATTGCGAGCCATTGCCAAACCGTGGAATTGCCAAAAACAGTTGGCAAGATATCAGTTCAGTCGATTACTCTAGACCTACTACATGTTCCTGCCTAACCGAATAGATTTTGGCAAGGCTCAGTTACGAATCTCATATATTCAACATTCAAATACCACTACGTACTCGAAGCTCACAGATTATTCAGAAAGATTATTAAGAAAGATTATCTCATATATTATGATAATTAATTTGTCTGTTGTGCCAGGAGAAAATAAGCCACAGTTTTAAGTGAACATAAAAACTTCGAAAAAACATGTTTTAGCTAAAGATATAGAATATATATGTTGTAACATCGATTTCGAATATATATAATTATTATTAGATCTATTTACTTTTTCGTAAATATACGCGTCAATTAATAATAATTAACTGCCTAAAAATGGAGGAAGAGTGATTAGATAAGTGATATGCAGCATAATATAATTTAGTCTGAAATCAAAACGCTGTAGTCGATTTTGTCTCCGAAAACAGAGCTTAAGTAAATTTCGTTTGCGAGTTATTCGCAGACGTGATAAAGTGAATTAATGGTGTCATATTATACAGACATCACGTTTCTAGACGTTTCTCGTAAATAACCGGTGTCGGGTTCGACTATTCTGTCAGATCATAAAACACGATCGAATGGTATAAAAAAGTCACCAAGTCATGATATATAGATTGTATACATAATATTTTCAAACTGCTGAAAGTTATTGTCGTTTTACTAAGCTGTTTTTTTTATCTTAAATATTGCTAAAGATTCGTTATAGTTTTTTTTGTCGATGTGTTTTGTATTTAAATAACTTTTTTATTTACTTACTACTACTTTTTTATTTAGTTATTTAAGAATATTCTCGCAACACTTATTCGGGTTATGCGTGGCATATAGTTGTTGTATGTGAAAATCTTATAACATTTGCTTCGTTTTCGTATATGCATTGTTCTTGTTAAATCTCCATTTTGTACTCTAATAAGAATACATCCTAATGGGATTTCATATTTCAAATATTCATCATCAACATTCCAGTATATCCGGTCTAAAATAATTCTACTAGAGACGCGGCGTTGAGCTGTGAGACGACGTGTAATGTTAGCCAATTAGGCTAATTAGCGCAGAACTTGACATATTGCTTTAATCAACTATGCAAAATAGATAATAATCTATACTACTAATACTATAATATATATACTAATAATCTATACTCTAGTAATGTCGGTATGCATATGTTTAATTTCTAATAGATATAGGCATTTTTGGTACCGGTGCCTACCGTTGAAGATCCCGGAGGATCCTCTTGCACCCGAAGGTGGCCACCGTGGGTGTGTTAGTGGGCAAAATCCCACATAATCCTGTCTTTCCTCCAGAGGACAGGATATCTTCAGATTTCCCCCATGTTTAAAAAAAAAGACGTAAGCCTACTTTTTTTTAAATATTATATTTTAATTTCATAGGTATTTTAGGAATTCACAGGTATAAAATTCTCAAGACTAAATGGATTTATTATTATAAACTGTATCAAAAAGTATAATTGTATACTACCTTGTTGATTTCACACAGTAAAATTCTTAATGACTGGTTAAACAGAGGAACGAATAATAAATAATATCGATATAAGTTCGACAGCACTAACCGCGTTCGTTCACTCGCCGTGCGACATTACCTTGAATATGTTACATACATACATACAATATGCAGGTATTATAAATTTTTAATAAAAACCAGACCCGACCACGATGAATTTTAGTTAACTCAAAAGGGACTTTTTATTTAATGTAATATTTTGACCACAAGTTTATTTGAGCGTTGTTTAATATCGCCTTTGATTTTTTTATATTATTTCGAAGACGATTATTATGTTGCGTTTATTGTATTTGTCAGTGTACCCTTATTACTTTGTGTATTTATTTAATTGTCTATTTATAGTAAGCAAGATATAAATGCTAGTAAAAGAGGGAAAAAGAAGTACATATAAGTATTAGAGTTAATGGACCACATGAATTTCGCACAATAATAGGTAACTGTGTTTCTTCTTTAACTCCTGAGCTCCTTCAATATACATCAATAGGATCAATTTTCATGATTACGTGCATTTAAACATGCACATTAAGATCAGCTCTTTAAAACTAGTGTACCTAATGGTAAACATCGCAGTCTAATAGTCTAATTATTATACTCTAATATACGTCTAATAAAAGGGGAGTAAGGCTCTAAATAATGACGATTTATTAACTAAATATTGTATTGCAGCTTAGAATGGTTAAATCTGCCTATGTGTAAAATACGATATCTAGAACTGAGTTCACTTATTTAATTTTACTATCTCATTTTCATTTACATTAACATTTATTAATGGTGGTTAAAATGTTGTTTCTGTCTGGTTGGGTATGAACACACATAAGTACCAATTATGGTACATAGCCAATGATATTACTATTTAAGTAATGGTGTAATAATCGACTACCATTGTGCCAGTAAACGTATCAGCGAACGGAGTTTTAGCGAAGAGCTTCAACGAACATCTTAAGAAACTCTCGCTAAACAGCTGAATAAAGGGGTTTTTTTATAAAAAGCAGTAATAATACCGTGGGTTTCCATTGTCGCGTTACAAGCTTTCTCTCTATCTTTCTCTCTGAAAAAACTGAGATGCCAATATGTTTTATGTGAATGTTTTTGGCAGTGGAAACCCACAGTTAGAGTCTGCTCGCATTGTGATAAACTTCCTCACTCTATAAACCTGACCATTGATTGCTTGACTCATGTGACTCCGCAGCCGGTGGAACACTATTTTTATACAATATATTTTAGAATACCTGTTCTTTTTGTAGTTTTTTTTTTAATATATTGCAACAAAATAAGTTATAAAAAGGAATAAATATCTAAAATAGTCCAGTCACAGTAGAACGTGGCTCAGTTATTTTCCAGCAACGGCATGTATACTTGTAATAAGGTAGTCCTACATCCAGCAGATATTTTTCAGAGCAAGCTTCTTATGGAGAATCCTGTTTACTAGGTTGTCTTTAAGCAGACATTCAGTCTTAGACAAATAACCCGACATAACGCCTGAATGACTCACCCGGACGGCGACTTGATTGACCTTACGAGTTATGTCGTTATTGTCGTCGGTCGGGTCCTTTAGGATGTAACTGATAATTATTGGTTTTAAAAGTTCTTAAGGGCGTTGGTTTAACCACTTATATTGTTATGTCCGTAGTTTGGATGTAAATAATGTAAATAATTCCTACATACAAAATAAATATGTACATAATTAAAATATAAACAAGTAAATGCTATACAATAGTAATAAATATATGTAATAATATATGTTTATTATTATTATTATTATCATTCCATTTTAAAGCGAATACCGTGTGAAAACAAATTTGGGAAGTTCTTCACAGAGAATCTTAATTTAATGGATGACGTAATTGAATTGGTTCCGCCAATCGATGTATTAGTCTGACGTAAGACAATACCGTTACACTTGAGTCTTGAGCAAAAATAACAGTATTTTCTGATTACTGGGAATTATTGCCCAAGTTTTTTGTAAAACAGATTTATTGGTAATTAAACAATTACAGCTCATGGTTACAAGGACATTATAAATCTATTTCAAGCTACAAGCATTAAATAACATAAATAAAGAAAGACCTTTAAATATCTAACAAAAAATTATATCAGAAAAAAAAATTAAAAATTCCTCGATACTATAAAAACCTTTTGGATAAGCCAAGACTTCAATCTTATTTTAAAATACGTAAGGCTGGTAGTCGCTGTGACGTGTTGCGACAGTCGGTTGTAGACGGCGGGCCCCATACGTCTTCATATTTAAAAGCAGATGTCTCAATATAAGTTTTGCCATCGAATTTACATCTGATCTTTATGTTTTGATTCGCCCTTATCGTGGTATCGAATATGGGGCCCGTTTCTTAATCATTTGTACCCTTATCAAATAAAATCTAAAAGCTGTTTGCATTTTTAATTTTACTGCGCAAGGTATTAAATTCAAAGTTCTTAACAAACAAAAAAGATTTCGTCGTCATCATGTAGTCTTAAGTTTAACAGTGGCAGAGCTCGCAACATGTTTTGCACGAAAGGGCTGGCTCGAACGGTGACAACCATGATCGCACAGAAGAAAGGCGTGATGTCTGCTTCTGCGTGTCGCCTGATGAGTGAGATGCCGCAGCCCTAATCCTAGTCCTCTTTCCCTTCATATCCTTTCTTAATAAGGAAGAGATGAAAAGAAAAATGAAAGATCCTCTGTCCATTAAAATTAAGCAACGCGCAAAATAGTTACTTGTTAACTTGTTGCAGATGCGATGTGCAGATCACTTTATATCGGGTGAACCGCCTGCTCGTTTGCCACCTTCTTTAAAAAAAAAAGGAAAAAATGGTAATGCTAATGAAGTGAAATGGATGAGGTTTCTCAGTAAGGTCTTCAAAACCTGGCTCCTGTTGTTAAATGATGACCACTATATCTGCACACCTACAAAATATAATCTAAAATCTGTAGATCTGAGCTAAACTTACATCGTATTAAAAAAAATTCGCCATGACATTTTTCATCCCCTATTTTAGACCTTTAGGGGATGAATTTAGAAAAATCCTTTCTTACTGCTCGCCTAAGTAATAACCGAAATCTCCGTACATAATTTAAAGAGTCTCTAGGCCCAGTAGTTCAAGCTGTGCATTGATATATCAGTCAGTCAGTTTCTTCTTTTATACATATATAGGTTTTATCTTGATATGTTTATATTGTTAGTTAAAAGAACAGCAAATTATTTTTTTACCTTGATTGGGAAAACAAGTTGTTTCAGTTTAATTTCTGTGCCAACAATGCGATAAGTCAGCAGTCGGCTGACAAAAATTTAATGATTGTACATGTACTTTTGTAGTTTCGATACATTCCATGCAACAACTTTGAAACTGAAATCCTGATAAAAAAGAAAAAAAAACAAATGTGAAAGTAGAAATGTAGACCAAGATGTCTTGAGTTATGGTATGTGAAAGGAAAGAGTGGAACAACAAATTAAATTTTACAAGAATTTGACAATAGATTACATTCCAGCCATTCTGATAAGAATCAAATAGTACAGAAAATAATTTTTATAAAAAAAATAAATTTTATAGGTAGTAATTGTAACAATTGTTAATTGTAGATTTAGGAATGTTGATGATGTAAAAAGAAAACTGTAGTTGGAGAAATTGTCTAGGTATAATTATGGCTTATGTATAAAACTCAACTTTGTGTAAATGTAGTAGTGTTAAAGATAATAAATATTAATTTACATCATAGGAGAAATAACTGTTGCATTTATGTGCCGGCTCAACTAGAGTAGTACTGCAATATGATAATACCAATGTGAAGATTCATACAATAGCATGTTATTTGGTAAGCGAGACATCAAACCCTGCCCTTCCCTCATTCCTAATCAGCTCTTTTCATATTTCTTACAAAAAGGCTAGTGATGTGTATCCATAACTTTAGATTGTTGCAGATGGTAATAAGATAATATACATAATGATGGTAGTCAATTAATATTTAGTTAGCTGCTCACTCATTTGCCTCCTCCTAAAATATATTGTCTTCGTTAATGTTAAGGTGCATTTTCCCATAAACATTAGGACAGGGTTCGGCAAGAAGATTTAAGTAAAATTAATCAAGATTCAGATTTTGGTGGTACAAGTTCAACTTTAAATTTGTCTGTTGCTGACCACTGTTTTAGAAGTACCAAAAGCTAATGGATGGATTGCTCACATACTGATATATGTTTCATAAAATCGAATTACAGCTATCTACACAAATTATTAAACAAAGCATGATGGTGATCATGGTATTAATTAGTATAGAGTTTAATATTATAAAATAACAATGTTTATTATTGCATTAAAGAAACCCATGACTTATTAAACTGACTTTATTACTTACATTCTAATAAATTACAAGAAATTATTATAATTATAAATAAAGTTTTGACTTGTAGCCACCTTTTCTAAAAAATATAACAAAAAATAAGAAAATGGTTCAATGGGTAGAAACAATAATTCAATCATATCAAGTATTGAGGATCCACTAGGTCTTCTATATGGATTGGCACTATCACTATCCAACCACTTCACTATGGTAAGTACTGGAATAAAAGTTTAATTGAAATATCTACAATTATGATCTCTTCGCTGAACATATTTTTTATATACTGAAGATGTAATTTGGCGTTGATGTGAGGAGTAAAACTAGGGAGATATTGATAAAAGCAGTTCTTAAGACCTTACCTACAACAAGATAATCTATGTGAAGCGAGCATCTAAAGCTAAGCAGCCCATTGCAAAAGTTGGATTGGCAAGGACTATTATTTCACTGTATTAAATGCACTAACTATTTGGAGAACAATTTGACCTTAAAAAGTGACAATGGAATTGAATGGTGCTCAATAAGCAAATGAAATTTGGTATTACCAGATTATAACGGGATGATTATTGTGCAATTATCTCAGTGTTTATATTCCATAGATACAAACTCAATTGAACTGTAATAACGAAAGGTACACCTATTTGATACGCTTACTTCATTTCGCCATCGCACTTAGATCAGCTTTAGAATGGTATCTTATTTATAAAAATTGAATCACACTACTATATATTTATAGGTTATTTAGAAGGCACAGGTGCAGTAGGTGCTGAGGCCACTCGCTGCTGTGCTGCAGATAATTGCGGTGTGTCAGTAGCCAGTGCGCGTAGCTGTTGTTCAGCTACTGCGTTCACCATCTTCGTTACTTTTGCCTTCATCTTATTTTTTTCAACAGCATTGCTCTTACTACGGACTGGTGCGTTACTACGTTTAGTCACTGCTTTTCCCTTGTTTTTCTTTGTCTTGACACCCGATGGTAATTTACTTTTGACTTTTAGTTTTCCTTGAGCCATTGTAATTAGAAAAGTGAATAATTATAAAATATATTATGAACCAAAAACGTAGACTACTGCCACAATAAAACGTGATTTTGACGTTGACATTGACGTCGACTTGACATGTTTTTTTTTAAAGATTTATGGCCTGGTAGCAAGACCTTTAAGCCAAACATATTTGTTCCGTTCCAATATCAACATTGTGTGGCAAAAGTCTTTTTTTGTGTCGAAAGGAAGTTCAGGTTTATAATTAAGCTTAAATTCCACAATGTATATCGGTAAAATGGGTAATTTTAATTCTGTAGAAACTGAAAACTGAAAGTAAACATAAAAAACACTTCATAAGCTATTTGAGAAGTCTATAAGAGATTAACAATCACCAAAAAAGGTATTGTAATAGACATATGACACATATGAACACACCAGTAATATTGACCCAGTATCACAATGTCATTCAATTATTCTTATGGTGGTGGTGGTATACTTATGACTATAATTAGGTATATTCTTAGAGCGTATCTAGCTAGTTTCTTACACCGATGACGAGAGAGTTCTGCATAATTTTTATGGGTATTTTTTTTAATTTGTGAATTGGAACTACTGATATTATAAAAAGAAAAAAGTTGATTGTTTTTTTTTGTTTCCGAATGACGCTAAAACTACTTGAACAGAAAGCTCTTCTATCGACAAGTAAATTATGCTAAATTATCTATACTCGAATGATTCCAGGGCTAGTTGCTAGTTGTAAAATAGAACTAACCAATACCAGAAGCTTGTAAATGATATAACTCGTGAAAGGTGAAGGACAGTGCCAGGTTAGAGTCTGTGCAAATAGAGAAGCGTCCTAGGAATTGAGGGCGTGTGTATGCTAATCTACTGTTTTGTTCGTTTCTCCTCTTATAGACATAATTATTCAAATAAATAGGAAGAAGAGATTAATAGCACATGTTTATCGAGTCGAAGTTCACATAAAAATCTGAATGCTCGTTCCTCTTATTGCCACAATGGTTTTCTTTTTGGACAAACTCTACAGCTGTAAAAGCCTTAGATAAATCTGAGTCAGGTAAGTTGTCAGTGTTATGAGCCCTTCATCGAGATGATGCTGAGTGTAGGAATGCTTTTATAGACGATATGCCGATGCACCAAGTGGTGTATACTGATAAGTATTGGCAGAACTCAATTTTTAATAGAGACTGATTATTTAGTATTTGAGTATATATTTCTGCAAAATTAGAATTCTTAATACCATGTTTGTAAAATGTGACGATCACAGGTCGATAAAACTTTAGTTGTCTGAGCCACAATATTTTACATATCTCTAACAATATATAACTCTTATCACATGGTAAAATGTTCAGGAGGAAACTTTGCTTCAGTAACCGCTTTAACTTAGATTTCGTCGTCATATCGAAGAATTATGGATGATATCCGTTCACCCCTTCACCCCCTTACGTCAGCGGCACGGAGTTTGTATGAGAACGAGGTAGTAAATAATTTAATATTATGTTTGATGAAAATCTTTCTACATAGGTGTTACGCTTAACGTTCAACACAGTTTACTTTGCTTCATTTAAGTTTATTTCGAGAAAAATATTGTTGCGAGTGGTTTAACACCATACAAGAAGTTTCTACCATACAAGAGTATTGTTCAATCGATTACTAAGAGACGCTCGTATTGATACCATAACGCCGAGTCCATGAAATGAAAAACAGTGATATTATCTGCAGTAAAATTGAATAAGAAATCGAACCTTATTGAGAATGTCATCACGACTCATGCTTACATTCTGCAGCAGGTGTCTAAACCTATAATTTTTCTATTGGATTTGGCATTAAAGAGTCAATTTATGCATTTTATTTAATAATTACAGAATATTACATGTATGTACTAAGGCTAATTTCATTATAACCTTTGTGGATAATAATTATTAATTCATGCGCCTGTGTTAACAATCGTAGCAATTTGCCGGTTTGGAGACCACAGTGTATTTTAGAGCTACTATTGATTATTACAGTAAACACTTTAGAAACGCTTGAAGCTACTGACCGAGCACAGTTCGTCGCGTTTGGGGCACTCTCTAATTAGTCAAGTCAAAAACAACCCCATATAGTAGGGATATCTTGGAGTTTAAAATACAGTATTAATTAAGTATTAATAAAGATCACCTCCTAACATCAGATCAATGCAAAAGGCGTTAATAATAAATAAAAATATATTTTTTAATTAATGCGAATTAATTCAGGTTTAGAAATCTTTATTTCCTTTATAAGAATACAATTATTCGCTTACTTAAGGAAACTTAAGTAAGCGAGCATCACTAGATGTGGCATAGTTATTTATTTATTAGCATTTGATTAAATTTACCTTGTATGGAACATTATTTAATTAATCAATGCATTTTATTTTCTGACTATATGTTATTTATCTGTTCTTTCTACGTTGAACTATTTTAATTGTTTTAAATAATTTTTTAATTTTGTTTTAACATTTTTTTTTGAATACTAGATTTTTTCCAAATCATATTTCTTAATTATAATTTTTAATTAAAAGTCAAGTTCTTTTCGAATTCAGTGAAAAAAACCTTGTTTTTAGTGAGAGGTTCATGTGTGGTGTTTACGTTTCTTATTCTCAATTAAGCTTTCGTTTAGAATAGTTTTTATCAATTTAAAAAAATCGTGTGTGAGGTTACACGCGGTAGAAGTGAAACTTTGTATTCTGGTAAATTTGTAAAATAATGAAATGATAAGCAGAAAGAAATAGAAAGAGAGAGAGAGAGACAGCAATTGGTTGATTTTTATTGATAAACCAATATTTAAGTAAGTATAGAATTTTTTTGATTCACTATAAAAAAGATAAATTGACTAGGCTAGGACCTCGTTTAGCTCATAAAAGTGTAAAAGTCAGTAGCGGATTATCCTTAAACTGGGCACTTGCATTCGCAACTAGGCGACATTATAAAGGGGCACGCGCGGACAGAAGTTTTTAACAAAAAAGTAACTATGTAAAAAATATACTTTCTTTAGAACTTTCGAACCACGCTTGAAACCATATACCCAAAAATCGATATAGGCTAAGAATGTGTGTATCGACAGAAGACAGACTAATTGCAGTGGTAAGCGTAGTTTTTCTAGCTTACGATTTGTCAAAAATTATCTTTGTCAATACTTAACATTGAATCTAACTTATTGTACTTCTTACTATGCTGATGTTATGACAGAAAAGTAATGAAATAGACGTAACTGCGACATTCCT
This sequence comes from Papilio glaucus, assembly GCA_000931545.1. Classification (NCBI taxonomy): domain Eukaryota; kingdom Metazoa; phylum Arthropoda; class Insecta; order Lepidoptera; family Papilionidae; genus Papilio; species Papilio glaucus. Next base: position 250,498 of record JWHW01029517.1, on the reverse strand, counting down.
TTGATATATCCTTGATT
>JWHW01029517.1:221672-248437 GCA_000931545.1 Papilio glaucus | reverse complement strand
AAATTGTCTTTGTCAATACTTAACATTGAATCTAACTTATTGTACTTATTACTGTTCTGTCTTCTTACTGATGTGATTGACAATTTCGCCAGAAAAAAATGTAGACGAAGAATTTTTTTATAAAGATGTAGGGCGCCGATGAGGATGCTTGCTAAGGCGTCGTTGACATTTAATCCGCCACTGAAAATAATAAATAGCTAAACAAATAAATAATGAAATAGACGTAACTGCGACATTCCTTTAATATATCCTTGATTTATATATGTTCCTTGCTTCACAGCAAGATTTTATTACTGTTAACAAAAGTTTTTACGTAAAAATTCGCAAATTCCAAAATATTTTCGAAAAAACAACTTCTAGTCGTATTACCTTACTAGCTGTGTTGTTGTAGTTTACTTAAACGAAATGGTATTACTTACTTAACAGTAATAATCTATATTTTGACAGTTGTAGAGCCCGCGACAACAACATCAGTTGCACGAATAGGCCGGCTCGACCGGTGAAATACCACGACCTCACAGAAAACATTCGTGAAGTAGAAGGATTCTGCGTTTCGTCTGATGAGTGAGGTGCCGGAGGCCTAATTTCAGTCCTCTTCCTCTTCCCACCCTTTCATCATAAGGATAGGATGGGAACGGGAAGAGGATTGGACGGGGAGGGGTTACCGGGGAAAAGGAAATATCCTTATTCCTGTCTATGCCCTCCTCTGTCCATTAAAGGTAGGCGACACATCTGCAACACATGTGCTTGTTGCGGATGTCTATGGGTAGCGCTCACTTAACATCAGGTGATCCGCCTGCTCGTTTGCCACCTTCTTCCATAAAAAAAAAAATAGTACTCTATTTTATAGCATTTTTATCGAACGAATGTTTGACATGGTTCTTTAAATTGATATAACTTTTTTATTTATAAACCGATTGACATAAACAAAACTGTTAAGTGAAGCTTACCACAATACATTAGTGAAAACCGCACCAAAATCGGTTAATCCGTTTCAGAGATTAGCGGTAACAAACGCACAGACAAACAGACAAAAATTCTAATAATTATTGTTTTGGCTTTTATTGCGTTTATGAAGGCTTCCAAGAATAGTATTTCTCAAATATCTTCCATGTACAGACAGCGATCAGTTACATTTTTATTATATGTATTAAACAACATTACCTAGCCATATTACACAATTTAACTTCACTTTATCTCTCGATTTCTATATATAAGTATAAAAAGTGTAAAGGCCACCATGTATGGTAAATGACGTTTGTTTGTTTACAACAATCATATCTTCCAATGAAAAAGGTATATGATTACAACTTAATTGTTATTTAACAATATTTAATCTTTTTCATTTATCATTTTTAAAAAGAGAACGTTTAAAAAGCAACGTTTAAAAATTTTTCGTTGGGCATATTTATACGGAATTAATAAAAATAAATGGACAATAATTGCGCAATAAATTAAATTATATAATTAAAGTAATTAATTTTATACAGCCAACTCAACTCAGCAATTAATGTCCCGTGAAATGGAATCATCCGACCCTTACGAGCAATCGAATCGTTTTTTAAATAATTTTAAACAAAATATTTTAGCAACGTGTTAACTTATAAGTACACTATTAAACCTTCTAAAGTCATTAATTAGAAATATTTAATACAAGCTGAGCCCCGCGGTTTCACCCCCCGTGCAATTTAATTTAACCGACGATTGTCGATCCTAAGCCGAAACCTATTTAATATCATGATATAGATCTGAGGTCAAATTACATAATTATTTATCCATACAAACTTTCGTCACTTAGCGCTCGGAACTAAAGAGTTCCGAGCGCTATGGCCTACGTAATAACAGAAATTTCTGTGCAAAATTTCAAGTCTCTAGGTCTATTAAGTTTGGGCTGTGCTTGGATATATCTGTCAGTCAGTTTTTTTTTTATATATTAAAGTAGAGAAATAAAGAAATTTTATACGTTAAAAACGAAAAACGTATTATTTGTTTTAGGCAGATAAATACTATTTTTTGTCTAGTTAATAGACTAGTTATAGACAACCCATTAAAGCTAGAAATGAGATTCGATATTAAAACTTTACAAATCTACATTATGTAACTTAATAAATGAAATATTTAACTTCATGCTTCAACATCATGAAAACGTACGAAAATTTACCGGTTCTTATTACCGGGTATTTTTATAGGTAACATGACGTGAACCAATTACATATTTGCCTTCTCGAAAACGAGGTCACGGAGAAACGTTGTTTAACGGGCATCTTTTGAAGCTTTCTTACTACGGACTTCCTGAAATTATGCGACTGCATTACCAGTTTCCTCGAGTGTCGTAGCATCAAGGTCGTAATCAATAGTGCATGCTTGGACTCTGAACCCATTAATGCTGGGCCTACCACGGGCCCGTATCCCACGACAAGTTGCAAATTAGCAACGTTTATTGTTAGGCATACAACAGCACCGGTGATAACCTGTACATGGCCTGCGCTAATATTGCTCAGGATTGCTTCAATGAGTACCGGAACCAACTTGTGTCTGAACTTGAGACTTGGACGATGTCTCGGATTGGGGTCGACAAAATTTGTAAAAACCGCGAAAGTTTAAAGTTAGATATCGACAAAATTTGTCCAATTCAACCTATGAAAGACACAAGTTTGCACCTTTACCGCCAAGAAACAAGAAAAAAGGTCAATATCGCGAAGCAGTATTCCCTACAGCTGTATGAGACGCAGGTTCAGCCTCATACGGAATGCTACTCGCATCTCTGGGCTGGAGCTCCATACCACCTTCTTCGTGTCATTTGACCGCATACAATGAAGAGCTCTTACTGATCGGCTTGATCTACTGGCATTGCGAACGGACGTCTACCCCTTGTACCTTGGTAATACAACTTAGGGTCCTTCAACAAAAGAGCGTACTCCTTCCTTAAAGGCCAACAGTGCATCTACGTATTGTTTAATTATTTCATTAGTACCTAATGAAGTACTACTCTACCTAAAAGTTACAACAGCAATGCCACCTAAAGTATGTGATGCAAAAAATTGTAGAAAACAGTTCTTTCTCACTGTCATGTTCAATTTCTTCGTCAATCCCTTTAAAAAGTAAGTACTTAACATTTCTAATTCATAAATTCAGAGCAAAATTTAACAAACATTTTCTAGAAATAAGTTAAAAAATGCGCGTCGCGCCGAGCTCCCGTCTAGGTTTAATTTCCTTGGCAGTGTTACTCTGAGATTAATTTTCCAAAAGCGCTGCTGTAGGAGGTCTTCGCCTCGCCAATTCTTATTTATGTGCACAGCTTGTGCGCAAAAGAGATTGTTATGTCACAAAATATTTTAGCTGTTACAATATTTAAAGATGTAATCCGAGATTAGTATTCATGGCAAAATTCATTAAATTATTCTGTACCCCATCGAATGAGAGTGATTTATTTTGGCTTAAAGTGGCTGAAATATAACGACAATTGCAGAAGAAAACATAAAAGGCTGATACGATTTTACGTCGGAATAATAATTATTAGTTTAAAAAGTAAAAGAACGCAAAGTTTATTTTATGTACTTGTATTTTAGGTAGATGGCGTTGTCTTCAATTTTAAAATAAATAATGGTGATGATGATCCTGGTCAGAACAAAGTTACGAAAAATGTTTTGTCATCCAGTCCTTGATGACTATGCAAAGTTTCAATTTAATCTGATATTTTGAACTGTGGGAAAATCAAATTTAGAGTCCATGATATTCATACCAGTGCCACTAATGTATATGTTAAAAAATGCTGGCAGAGGTATATGCTATGTTACCCTTGCAGTGTCGGGGTGTATTTCTAGTGATTAATTATTTGTAGGAAATGAGAATCCGATCATTTATAGGATGTTAACGTCCTTAAATCTCGTCTGCATGGATCGTTAAACGCCAGTTTTAAGAGACAAGCTTACTTATTTACGAGTTTACATGGATGTTCAATTATTGACTCTTACTGTCATAAAACTTATTCTAATGTTTGAAATGTGTCTCATTTATTATAAAAAATAGTTTTTATCCTTTAATTATACTTTTTAAGCCAAAATTTAACAGGTGTATTGAACTCTATGTGTACAGTCCCTTCCAAATTATATATTTTATATTATATTCATTGATTCATCTAAAGGATACCAAGTATTATGAAATAATTGCATCATGAATAGATGTGAATACCTGTTTCTTATCGCGATAGCATAAGAAACGAAGAAAATGGTATCAGACAACGTATTTTAAATGAAGATCTTATTAACGTATTGTAAGGTAATGTTTTAGTAGCAGGTTATTTATTACCTTACCTTAATTATAAATGTGTAGGTAATGTAAGTTCAAAATAATTAAATCTTAGCATAATTATAAAAGCTAGATTTTAACTCATTACTCCCGCCTAACGTTTAATAAAGCCTGCACGTGTTCCTAACAACGTGGGTCAGCTTGGAAAACTTCCAACGTGGACGTTTAATTAATTAATAATTAACCTGCGACCTCAGGTACCAACGCTGTTGTTTATAAATATGTAAACAACACAAAGAAATAAAAGAAGCTTGTGTCATCTAGCTCAGAATTTATTCACAAAGATCTACGTAAAAGAGAAGGGCTGCTGTCTTGCCAACAATATTCTTAATCGTATACATACGCCAGAAAGAAGAAGAATTAGCAAAATCGGTCCAGCTGTTCACGCGTGACGCCGTGACCAAGGGAAATATGGATTCATTTTTATCTATACATATTATAAAAATGTAACTGATCACTATCTGTACATGGAAGATATTTGTGAAAAACTATTATTGGGGGCCTTCGTACGAAGACACGCAATAAAACCCAAAACAATGATTATTAGAATTTTTCTCTGTTTGTCTGTGCGTTTGTTATGGTAGGTATACATTAAATTAAATTAAATTAAATTAAATTAAATTAAATTAAATTAAATTAAATTAAATTAAATTAAATTAAATTAAATTAAATTAAATTAAATTAAACTACATTAAAGTAAACTACATTAAAGTAAACTACGGTAAACTAAACTAAACTAAACTAAATTAATATTAAAAATTTAATTTTATTTAATTTTAAAATTTAAATTAAATTTAATCGTATGTAGTTTAATGTAATGGTATGTAATTTTATGTGATGTAATGTATCTGTAATCTTCTACTGCATTTACTTCGTCACCTTCTATTTCATCATCATCTACTTCATTTATTTCGTCGTCTTCTACTTCATTATCTTCTACTTCATCATCTTTTACTTCATTTACTTCATAATCTTCTACTTGATAATCTTTTACTTCATCATCTACTTCATCATTCTTACTTAATTATTTTAGCTTTAGTAAATTTGCGGTGAAACCGCGGGGCACAGCTCACACACACACACAGTATATACTCATACTTAAACCTCATATAGTCTGCTCCATGCATCGTTAAGCTCTCCTAAGTGTTTCTGTGCGTCCCAAGACACGTCTAGAAATTTATGAGCAAACTTTCATACCGGTTCTTGATATTGATCTGGAACTGAAATTTTCATTTCAGACGTAAAACTTGTATGTGTTTGCTGCGAGTTTTCATTGAAATTGTTTCAAAGATGAAACACTTTTCTGACTTGTTGTACATGTAAATATAAAAACATACAAATATTATGTTTCTAAAAATCATAGCGAACTCCATACCATAACTTAAAAAAGTGTGCCACAAATTAATAAATAAGCACTCAAGCCTAGTACCTAGAGAGGTAGGCAAAGTTTTCATTTTTTTTAATAATTAATAAACTAACGCTTGGTCACAATCCCATTCGATGTTTAGTAGCGATGTGGGCAAAAGATGGTACGCACTAGTTTAGTAACCGCCAATTCATTCTACACTTAAAGCTACCCACGTCATAATTGGACGGACACACACTGGTGGTGGCAACTTGTTCCATTCCCTGAACACCTGCAACATCAGACGAACTAAAACCTAAAATTGTATTATGTATTGCAATACAAAAGAAGGAGACTAAATTTTCTAAGACTTTACACCTCTGCCTGGTGGCCGGTAGATCCAGACCCTTATGTCACTCGGTTGCCATGGTGATTTATCACATGACAATAGCAAAATGACAAGAATTTGTTAATGTCATGTCGAAGTCTAGTAATTGTTATTCTTGTTATATCTGACTTACTATGGCAACCGATAGTAGGTTACATTTTCTTTACCTTGGAAAGGAATTTTTCGGGATAATAGGTACTCTATGTCATTTTCCATACTCATAAAAATATGTGAACAAAATTTCATCGGTTGAATAGTTTACGTGTGAAAGCATAAGACATACAAAATCACATTCGAATTTATCGTATACCTTAGGATGATATTTTACTTTTCAAAATACTGAAAAATTATTTGAAAACAACACCATTAAAAGAAAAATATATCTTCTTTGATCCTTTTTATGTCGGTACAAAACGATAGGAACAAAAGGCGTCTTGGCAAAATTTGTACCCGGCGAAAAGCAATGGCCGTACTTATTGTCACTTTGGAAGTTATTAGGCTCAGAGAGCTCAGTTAGGGTGAGAAGATGGGAGAATTTCTTTCTTGTCTGTATCGCAGGCGTCGTAAATTAAAATAGCTGAGATGGATTAGAGACTATATAATGTTTTAAGGAATACACTATTTTTGAAGTAAAAGCGGCCAAAGAAGAGCTCCTTTATATGATATTTGGTAGGTAAAAATCTTATAGTGTCGCGTGAACAACATGCGTGACATAGAACGACGAACTTTTTTTCATTTATTTTTCTTGTGTTCAATTTTATGTTAAGGTACAAGGGTTTATTGTTATTAATAATTTATTAAATACATATTTATTTTTGAACTATCGTCGCGTCTTCCCTCCTTGTTGAGTTTTAACTATCGGCAGTCCTTATGCCTGCCCATGTTTTTACGAACCAACGCTTTACAAATTAAGTGTCAAATGTTATATGCCAGATAAATTTTCCCAATTGTTTGCTCTGCAAGTTTAATTAAATTATACAAATTGTCCATTATTAACATTTGCAATTGACAAATTTCTTTGTCTATATCATGCAAATAGTCAGAGAGCAAAGTAAATAATGCTCATCCACTGTCAATCCGCACTGCGCTTTTATTTATCACAATTCTTGATTGCTAAGTTACTGTCTATATTGGCTATTCGAAAACACAAAAGTATATACAACTAAGTGCGACTGTTGTATATTCACATTTTTTAATCTTATTTACGTAGTATGTATATATACATATGTAGTCAGTCCCTGATTCGAGGTCCTTTTTAATTGCATTCTTTCTTGTGTAATGTATAATTTAATTGCAGGTGTTATTTTTTTTAAACAAACGCTTTCGTTAAAACAAATAAACTAGGTCGCGTGATGGATATTTCCATTGAAATATATTTATTCATTTGAATATTTTTGAAATTTTAGTTACCATATTTTTTTATTTAATAATTATAAGATATATATAAAATTTTATTTAAAGATAACATTCAGAAAACCGCTGAAGTTAGTCGAGAATGTACACTTACTTAACAATAACCCTTATAATACATACATTGTTGACCAATAAAATATCTACAATATAACTCTAAAAATGTAACACAATATGAAGTTCTTAATTTAAACATACGGCAATAAATAAATAAAGGTAAGTACAAAGAGCACGTATTCAATGCATCTACATATAATTATCTCAATACACGTACACTTGAATTCAATTAAGTAATGAGTACCGCTACGACTCGTAGAACTCTCGTAGCAGCGTCAATGTGTGCTGTGTGGAACCCAACTCCTGAACAACGGAAAAAATCAAGTGTTTTGTTTTTATTAATAAATATCTTAAATTAATATATTGCTGGAGGTTACCTTTATTAATATTAAAAGATGAGCAGAATTATAAAAATCTGCTTATAAATAAGGTGCAGGAGATTTTCGTAGGTATTCGATTTACATTTCGTGGTACCTCACCATGCAGCCTTGCCCAGAGTGCATATCGGTATCGATTCATTGAATATCGGTACTGAATCAGTCCGTCTGTCTGTCTGTCTATCCGTCTGACACCAGGCTGTATCTCAAGAACCGTGATGGTTAGACAATTAAAATTTTCACAGATGATGTATTTCTGTTGCCGCTATAACAAGTACAGAATAAAATAAATATTTAAGGGGCATCCCATACAACAAACGTGATTTTTTGCTGTTTTTATAGATAGTGGTACGAAACACGTGCGCGAGTCTGACTCGCGCTTGGCAGTTTTTTTTTTTCGGCCACCGCCAATTTGCGAATGTATATAAGCGCCGCAGTACCTTTTATGGCCTGTATTTATTATGAACCATGGATTCAAAATATTTTGAGAGGCATTCAGTATCGCTAGATTTTGAGATTGGTTTTGGTCCAAGAGCACTTAGCTCCTGATGATCTATAAAGTTGGCCTCGACTCTATTACTCTATGTTGAGGGTCAACCATAGGTAGTAATCAAATTCTTTGGTCACTTTTTCTAACCCTTTTTAAAACTACTGGTAGTTCTTAGAAAATTATATGTAGACATTGTTTGCACACAATTTTAAATATAGTTTATTTCTACAGCCCAAAATGTTCAGGTATTGTTTGAAGTAGCGTTGTTTAAGTAACCTTATTTAAAAATAAAAGGTAAGTGAAGTGTGTTCGGGTTTTTAATTAAAACTTTTTAATTTCATAAAAGTTTTCGGTTTACGTTCACTTTGAAACGTTAAAGAGGGATGTTATAATTACGGCTGTCGAGGCCAAATGGTAAATTATATAAGCGCTATTGATAAACTTTCAATTATTTACTAAGCCTGCTGTATTGAAATGAATTAAATAAGTGACTATATTGTAAGAAAACTCAACAAGAACTGATATATATATACTTTTTACATATATTCTGGGCACGTTTTATTAGGGATTGTACCTAATTCTACCATTACCTTAATTTAAGCCAGGTTTTTTTATGGAACAAGGTGGCAAACGATCTAACGTTTTACTTGAAATTAAATGACCCCTACCTATAGGTATCTACAATAAGCTAACATATTGCAAATCCTTTCAATCCTTTTCTCATTAGAAAAAGATAAAAAGGGGATAAGAACTACAATTAGGCCTCTGGCACCTCACTCTTCAGACGAAACAATTCACGCATGTCTTCTGTGAGGTCGTGGTACCAGTCGAGCTGGATCAATCCCGCAATAGATGTTGTTGCAGGCTCTGCCACTGTCAAATAACCAATCAATATATGTATACTCGAATTATGCATTACAAGAATATTGAAATACATTGTTTCTTCCGATATGAAAGTATAAATTGTCTGATTGAGAATGATAAATGTAACATTGGTTCACTTCGTATTCTTGAGACTCGTTTAAAAGGTCAAAAGCGGCAATTTGTATGAACAGAGGGACCTGCGTCGTTTCACGATAGGAGGGGTAGAATGCTACAATTTATTCTTTATACTAGTCGAAGTGCGTGTGAAATGAATTTACTTAATAATAAATTTTTAATGTTAGATTTTGTCTACTGTGACTTCTATTGATTATTCCTATGTAAAATTTAAATGTATTAAACACTAGCGCCCGTGACTTTGCTAGTATTCGTTTCTTATTTTTGTTGAAATTTTCTGTATGAAATTTCGCCTATAAAAACTTGATATACGTAAATTAAAAAGTTGCTATCGCCCACCATGTTAAAATACGACAATAACAAATTGTCAAGAAGTTTTTATTGTCATGTCACACTGAGTTACCATGGCATCCGATAGTATATTATATTTTATTAGGGTATATTTTTCGATCGATAGATTTTGTGGGGGATTAAAAGTACCCTATGTTATTTATTACATAATTTACTCTTATATATATGTGTACGAAATTTCATGACGATCGATTAAGTAGTTTACGCTTGAAAATGTTAGGAGAAATAGAAAGTATTGCAAAATATAATAATTGTGCAAGCTTTACTTAACAGTAACTACATACGTGTAATTAAGCATTACTACTCGATCGTCAATATAATCTTGATGTCGGTAGGATACTCGAAATGGAATATAGGGAGCCATACATTTAATTTTGACCTAACTTATTTAATTAATCATTAACAACAAAGGAATGTAAGTAGATAATTTGGAGTTGTAGCTAACCCTTTTTTTAATTCACCTATATCTCTAAGCAGTCTGAAAAAGTCCACATTCACATGAAGGTGTGATATTTAACGATTATGTTTATGAAAAAAGTTTTGATAATTACTATTATCTGGTATTTTATTTCTTATATTATTTAGTATTTATATAAAACAAAATATTCCACGAAATCTCACTGATTTCATAAAATAAATAAGCGTTATAACCGCACACATTTTCTCAGGAAAATTCAATTACGTTCCGAACATTTGGAACCATAATAACGCCGATGAAATAACGGATGTTGATACAAGGGTAAGTTAAGTCATTATCCGTTCGTAATAACACAAAGGGTGACCTTTTATCGGCTCTGTAGCACTTGATGATGCAATTAACATTGGATCGCTTTCACATCTCAGACCTTGATCACATATCTTGTCTCTTTAAAGTTACTAATATTTTATTATATTATTAACTATGTAAGCTAGTTATATTCACTATAATAGATAATTATATTAGATTTAGTGAATATACTGAAACTACATTTAACAGTGGCAGACCCCGCAATAACAACATCTGTTGCACAGTGGCAGAGCCCGTAATAACAACATCTGTTACACCGGCTCTATAGTTCAAATACCACGACCTCACAGAAGACAGGCGTGAAGTAGAAGTATGCTTCTGCGTATCGTCTGATGAGTGGGGTGCCGCAGGCCCAATTTCAGTCCTTTCCCTTTACCATCTTTTCATAATAAGGATAGGATGGGAGGGGGATGGAGATTGGACGGGGAGAGGATAAGGTGTGACGTCCCAATGTCAAATTTGCTGGCGAAGTAGCCACTTCTTTTCAATTATTATTTTTGCTCTGATCTATGCAGAATAAGCTCTCAGTATCTTGAGATCTTGCAGTTGTATACTTGGTTTTTAGATATAATTTTATTAATAATTTGGACGCTTACGCATACAAGTACTTACATTACAATGTAAATTTAAGTAATATCGCGTAAATATAAGAAATAATTATAGGTTGGACATGATACGTTAAATTATAAGTGATTAGTGTAGTTCACAATTTTCCGTCGGTTTATAATATCACTAGTGAGGTTATGAGCTAACGAGGTTCACATACTATGACATAATACTTCGCGGCAACAACGGGAACAATATTCAATATTTTATTACTGTTTGAAAACTGTACTAGTACATATTGATCTCGGTCGTCTTTGTTCTAGATAGAGAGCAACTTTAAGCAATCAAGGAATGTTATATCTTAGACACTACACCATTTTATGACTTCAAAGTTATATTTGAAGTCATAACATGTTCGTCTTCGTATGTGTTTGATAGATAAATGTATGTTTAAATGCGTACTGATAACTACTCATAGTAAAATAAACTCTTTTTTGCAAAAATAATCTAATGAGCATAGGCTCATTAGATTATTTTTTTTCATTCTATAGAGAAGTTAAAAAAAAGTTTTAACTTTTATATTTTAATACGGGATTACGTCTTACAAAATTTATTCCATTACAATGATATTAAATCGTAGAATAGATTCGTACATAGAAAATAGAAAAGTTACATTCTTTAAATTGTTCTTTCTTATTGTACATTGCAATTTTATGGTCTGAGCACTTCAAATCAAGCTGTGTATCCTGAAGAGATACGTGGAGGGAAATTGTTATGGGAAGTTGTTTAAGAGCTCAGGTAATTCGCATCGTTACTCCCGTCTACTCGGTCGTAAAAATTACATAAAATCCTCAATAAGGTCTTTGCTACAGCAACGGCATAGAACTCGTGATTAGACTTTATAGCTTGATATTACAGCTGCTTGTGTTTATGATCCGTTGTAATATAGACTTGCGAAGTGACATGCACCTACTAAAGCGAAATGTTGGTACTAAGTTACTACAAATTAAAACCTAAAGTCAACACTGTGTTCTTGTTAAACTAAAAAACACCGCGATGATTTAAATAATTCTTATGCCATTAAATGCTATACACATATTGAATGTCACATTCTCCGTTTCATTCTTTTTAATAATTTAATAAAAAAAATTATTTCCGAGAGGAGGAGGGTTGGTATCAGGCTTCCGGCCGTTAAATACTGTAGCCAAAACTATACAGTATGGACTACTGTCATACTGTACCTACCCCAGATAACGTGGGAGAAGGGCAGGAAGATGTTGTTTGATAAATTTATTTTGAATAATCTTTTCTGGGTGCAGTTACAGTCAAAGTACTCGTAGTCAAAGCATGTTATTTTTTTAAATTTTGATTACCAATTCAACATTATGTGTTTAGTAAAATAAACTATAATTTAGTTGAAGTAAAGTATATTTTCAAAAACATAATATACTAGTATATGAGAAAGTCTGCACTGGAAATAAAATAAAATTCATTAATCGCGTAGAATTGCTCTCACAAAACTATTTCAGACTGGTATAGAAATAGTCCTTTCTAACCGCACGGATATTGGACGTGGAAAAAAGAAAAAACAGTAGCTAATACCTTGAAAGCGACCTGAGGCGATGTTTCTTTGTGTACTGCTCTCAGTACTCGACTCAGCCATCCATTCGGCTTATAAAACGGCTAAACTAAATTAATTTTGGCCTTAAAGTTTATTAAAGCTTCTTTTAACTTAACCGATCAATCTTAATGTATTATACTCATTCTTTTAATATCAGACATACAATTTTGAGATCTTGATACTTCTGCAATAGAACCGGCCCGGCTCATTCATGCAACGGATGTCGCTCCAGCATGGGTCACACATAAGAAATTGTTTATATTTTTGTAGTAAATTTATTAATGAATGTTGCGATATAAACGTGCCACAACACATAAATAGCGCACGCCGCACTATTGTAGCTTTAGAACTCACGAAGCAGAATATTTCCCGGTATCTGTAGCTGTTACTATATGCCGGTAAAGTTCTTAAGTATTTTACTCGTCATATAAACTAAATGAAAGCTTTTTTTTAGAATTCAGTTATTTATCGCACATAATTCGTTTGTATGAGGGGCTAGACCGAAAAAAGTGTAAATAACAATGAAAAACGCCACCAACGACCTTTTTTATTAAGCTAATGCTGCACGTGGTTGGATTTATTTGATTAAAGCTATTTATGAGCTAAGCCCAGTTTCGATTGTACGTTACGAGGCTCTTCAAAGTGATTGTCCCGACCTATTTTCTGACTGTTTGACGAAACAGTAGTTTGTAAATATATGTTCCTGTTTATGAGGCGCTATTTCTGGTGCTAAGAATATTCTCTTCTCACGATCGTTATCCTGAGCAATAGGTTCGAGATGAAAGTGTTAATCTTGTAGCTTTTATGTTTCTAGTAAAAGTAAATGTTATCGTAACATGACCATTTTCCTAAATATATGCAAAAAGTGAATAAAACTTTTCTATATAACGAACAAAGTTTTCTTGATTTGGTCCCTTCCGAGGGTAGTAAGTACGGGCGAATAGGTTTGCATCCCATCTAACGAGGTCGGTCTTCCTAAATTGATTTAAGTAAATCTTCACAATTGCTCTGGAATAAAAGTTTATATTCTCAATATTTTATTATGTGCTCGTGGTAATTTATGCAAAAGACATGAAAACAACAACTCAGTTGAAATATTGACCGGGTGGGGCCATTTTTTTTGTAAACATAGAAAAATGTTTTATACCGGTTTGGCCAATCTCGGACAATACCGTCGCAGTATCAATTTAAAGATACGATTTGTGAGAGTTTTTTGTTTTATGGTATGCAAGTGTTATACATTATTAGAAAGGTTATTTCATTGGCGCTTTGTAATAATAGTTTTATTCACTGAAAACTTGTTTTATCATGCCCTTATTCAGCATATAAAAAACATCAAATATTTTATACCTTTGCCGACATTTTGCCTTATAAGTGGATAGCTATTGTTTTATCTGCCTACCCCTATAAAGTCAAAAGCTATATGATTTTTATTTATAACATTTTTAAAGAATGAAGATTCTTTACGCAAGCGTAAATACTTCTCTTTGGCAGGTCTTTAGTTACGAGTAGTCTTACTGATGCTCGACGACAAATTTGTGGAAGTTGTTTATGTAATAAAAACCTATTTTAATTAACTATGATTGTTAGAATCTCTTAGTCTATCTGTATAAACAATGAATTAGCTTTATTAAAATAGACCACAGAATCTACTAAATTTATAATTTGTGCCCGCTTTAACGCTGGCATTATAATGAGGTCGGCTATTAAATTTCTGATAACAAAAGATTTCCTTGTTAACCCTTACAAAGAAAAACGTAAGGTTAAAAATATTTATATATGTATGTGTGTGTGAGAAATAAGATTTGACGTATGTATGGAGTGGTGCCAATAAAAATAATATAAATGCATTTGTTTAAAATCAATTAATTTCGATATAATGTCGTAAAGTACGTTAGATGTATGTAGATCACCACGGACATAAGTAAGACATTATCTTCGGCGTTTTCGCCCTACTTACCTACATCGTAATTTTCGTCATGTACTACGCTTTATAGACATAATAGTTACGTTGTCATTACCGCAGTTTTCTCCATACTCCATGCTATGTACATGGCTATCCACGCCGTTATCTACTACTATTATTTCCATCGTTATCTTCATCATTATAGATTTGTTATCTTTAACGTATCTATATTACGGTTGATTTTGAATTGGCTCTGAGCTATATATTAATGGGATTACATCTCAACCATTAATCATTGGGTAAACACTAATAGGTATTGCTGTATAGCCTGGTCTCAATACATCATGTGTTCCTACCAGAAACTTGCGGCTAATGGCGTTCGCGCCAAGCGTAGATTTACTTTAGACGTTGATTTATATAACAATGGCCACAGAATAGTTCAATCGATCGTATTAATTGGTGAACAAATAATCGACGTCAAACGCGTGCTTGACAAATTTCATTGTAGTTGGAAAAACAAGCTGTAACTCATTTTATCTTTTTTTTATGGTAGAAGGTGGCAAACGAGCCAGCAGATCACCTGATGCTAAGTGAACGCTACCCATAGACATCTGCAACAAGCAAATGTGTTGCAGATGCGTTGCCTACCTTTAATGGACAGAGGAGGGCATAGACAGGAAAAAGGATATTTCCTTTTGACCGCCAACCCCCTCCTGTCCAAACCTCTTTCCACTCCCATCCTATCCTTATGAGGAACGGGTGGGAAGGGAAAGAGGATTGTAATTAGGCCTCCGGCACCTCACTCATCAGACGAAACGCAGACTCCTACTTCACGCCTGTTTTCTGTGAGGTCGTGGTATTTCACCGGTCGAGCCGGCTAATTCGTGCTACAGATGTTGTTGTTGCGGGCTCTACCACTGTTAAATTCAAATAGTCAGTGAAATAGGCGTCATGTCGGTTCGTTGGAGGCCTTAACAATGGTTATGACGAAACGAAAGAAGACAGAACTAACCTAATCTGCGTAAAACTTTTAATACAATTTTCTAGTATACTTAATTGAAGATTGGAATAACAGGACTCAATTATTTTTCGTAGTTTCATAGCTCGTGCGACCTCATCAACCTGTAGCAAATGCCTAAAAAGCCTACTTTGTTAAAGGTGAGTATATTGAGTATTCAAGCTGTCTGTCATTTGCCTATATGTTTTGTTTTTATAATAATAAAAAAAATCAGAGAAAGGGACAAATTATATACAAAAATTGACAAATAAAAAATACGAAATTGATAGTACGCAGCGTCAAAGATTTCATTTCGGGTGTCTAACCTTAAAGGAGGATACAATCACTACTCTTGCGTATCTACATATGGTGTATATCGTGTCGTATTAAACGTATGAACTTGAGGAAAATATAAAACCGTTCTGCGTAGAGCATCACGTATGCAATATTTTACAGGGGCTTTAAGATAAAAGAGGATTTTATGAAAGTGCTAGTGAGAATTGCATTTCACGCGAGAGATTTTAATAAAACGTTGGATAAAAACTAAGTGAAAAATTCTCGTTTTACGAATATAAAAAATAATACCGTTACAGATAGAACAACCAAAATATCATCTTTCAGTTATTTGATAGTCGTACACCTCATTTTCTTCCGATAGGAATTAATAGGATTGATAACGTTATTTCTAGTTATATTTTACAACTAGCTGTGCCCCGCGGTTGCTTTCGTTTAAGTAAACTTGCACCCTGCAAGTTTACTTAAACGAAATTATATTACTTACTTAACTCTATTTTATATCATCTTTATCGAACAAATGTTTGACACGATTATATTTGACGAAATTGATATAACTTTTTTTATTTATAAACCGATTGAGATATAACAAACACTAAATGTTAAGAAGCTTACCACAATACATTAGTGAAAACCGCACGGAAATCGGTTAAGCCGTTTCTGAGATTAGCGCTAACAAACGCACAAACAGACAAAAATTCTAATAATCATTGTTTTGGGTTTTATTGCGTTTATGAAGGCCCCTAATAATAGTTTTTCTCAAATATCTTCCCTGTACCGACAGCGATCAGTTACATTTTTATTATATGTATAGATGTAGCACAATTACGCCTCAGATACATTTTTTTAACCGTATATCGATCAAATCTTGGTAGCGGTGAACTATTGATTTCTTTTTGTGTACGTTTATAACGTTTGGTCATGAACACTTTTGTAGTGGATATTAAGGATTTCTTTAATTAAGGTATGTCACTTTATTTATTAAACTGGCTTGGAAATACCATTATTATCATCTCGTCTGCAGGATACCCGTTTTAATTAAACCACCAATGGAGCCCCCGTCTCAATGTTTACGTAATTAGAAACGGATAATGGTTTAGGTTATCCACAGTGCTAACATCTGATCTTGTACCAATTTTATGTTATTTTGTTCTTTTCGTTAGATTATTATTAAAAATTACTCGATTATTAAGAAAAAGCCATAGACATAACCTTATGTTGAGAGTTGCACCTAGCTGTTACGGCAAAGGTTTTGGGTTCGATTCTCGATATGGAACTTGTGTGATATTTTGTTCAAAATTACAAAACCTTTGGTTGAACCAGGTTATGGTAATACACACTTTGCATCTGTTAAGACGCTCTTACTCATATTTTTATATCCTATATAATAATAATAATAATAATATTTATTTCAGATATACATCCATATTTGTTAGTATCCAAACAAAACTTAAAAACGAATGTTAGTAATACGATAAAATTATACATAAGATTATTAACATAAGATTGTTCACATAATTGATTGATTAGCCAGATGGGATTTGCAGTTTACTATGCAGTTCAGCACAGCGGCGTAATGCTGCACTATCCCATCTGGCTGCAACAACGCTCAGGAGAGAATTACTACTCGATCGAACACGCGATAGCAACAATGCAACCCTTTGACGCATTATAGCGAAAAAATCGTTGACCTTAGCCTCAGCAAACATTGCTGAAGCACTACAAAACCGTGGTAACCCCAACATATATAATACGTGGGTCGGCATTGTAATGCGCATCTGTGCTTCTATCCAATCGCCAGTAAAGAAACACATTAAAATATCGTTTGATCGAAATATATAATGTGTTGATTAAAAACCTTTAAATTTAAATTAGTTCCTCATTTAGCTAGTATTTGTTTTCATTGTAGTTGGGTGCAGAAAGCTTGATAAAACTTTTTATTCGTCTTTTCTATGGAAAACTCTCGGAATAAATCCGCGCTATGATAGAAATCTATTTTCGCTGTCCAAATACTTCAGCCTGATGTCGTTCGAATTCATTGAATTTTTAGTAGCGCATTTTCCTCCATAGCATTGTCTAGAAATATCATTTCATGAAAAATTTGAATTTCTAAGAGATCTTTTAACGTATTTTCTCTTCCATTATAGGTTTCGATAAGGGAGCAAACGCGCAGCGGGTCGCCATTTTTATTTTCTTCTTTCCTTTTTATTCATGTTTTTCTGATCGACACAGATTCTAAATTTCGACATCAGTTATATATTAATTTAGTTATTGCGTTTGCTGTAAAGATTTTTTTTTTTTCGATTCTATAAAAATATATTTTTAAGAGCAAACTTTTAAATTAACAGTGGCGCGATCACACTTAATTTTTTATCAGTAATTTTTATCAATCAAAATCTATAGGCCAGTTTTTTAGAATTCATTTTTTTAATATTGTGATGAATTTCATTGAAGGTTTTTTACCATCTGACTAAAGCTTAGAGCGAATGGGATTTCTTATGAAAAAATAAGCAAAGGGTGAGCGTTTCACCTGATGTCTAGTTTGTAAGAAGAGCATATAAAGAATAATTGATAGATCTATTTTTTTATGGTAGCAGGTGGCAAACTAGCAAGCGGATTACCAAATGTTTGGTGAACTCTACCAATAGACATCCGCAACAAGCAAATGTGTTGCAGATGCCTGTAATGGACAGAGGGGGGCATAGACAGGGATAAGGATATTTCTTTTTCCCAGTTAACCCCCGTCCAATCCTCTTCCCGTTCCCATCCTATCTTTATGAGGAAAGGGTGCGAAGAGCAAGAGGACTGAAATTAGGCCTCCGGCACCTCACTCATCATATGAAACGCAGAGTACTTCTGCTTCACGCCTGTTTTCTGTGAGGTCGTGGTATTTCACCGGTCGAGCCGACCCATTCGTGCAACAGATGTTTTTGTTGCGGGCTCTACCACTGTTAAAATCTATGCATACATGTTTCACAATAAGATATAATTTTTGTATACAAACAAACGTTATATACTATTAGTAGATAAAATGTTGAATTTCGTGGAAATTGTGAGATAAAGTAAAGTGAAACTGTAGTTAATGTTATAAGGGGCGAAAAAGTTGGTTCATGAAAATATTTTGCAATTTACGAATTTTAGCTTAAAAGAGGTACGTAAGGTACGCCCTTTGTGTACAAACTTTACATCTTGATTAAGCACATGTATCCTTCTATTTATCACAGTTGTAAAAGACGTAAGAACTTAAATATATTATTTTAATTACTTAAAGCAAAACAGCATAAATCCAACTCAAATATTAATAAAATTTTATGTTGTACTTATCAAACGAAAAAAACTAAAATTCTAGTTATTTTCAGTGAAGTTACATTATGCAGCCAGTTCAGATTACACAATCTGTCACCACGTCGCGTCGCGAAGCGCTGGTGGCGTACTTCCTGACGTTAAATCCTCTTTGAACGTTGCTTCAGCTAATGTATGCGGCACAGACCGTTGATAATTAACAACGTCATACGCTGCCTTTGTTTTCATTTATTTGCGCTTAACTGAGAAAGCACACTCAAAATGCTATTAAAGTTCTTCTAACAGTATTAAAATTCTTTTAAAATACCTTTTAATCTTTATTTTTTGTGAAAAGGTTGATGAACGAATTAGCTAGCTGTCAAATGCGAATGAAATCTCATTTCAGTTGTTAGAAGCATGAGTATCAACTTTTTTTAACTGAATTGCGGTTAACTTGACAGGAGTTATAGTTGAGTAATAATTTGAGAAACCTTTCAGAAACCGAGCGTAAGAGTTACAAATTATAATTTGCGCCTCGAGGTAGAGTAAATTGTTTGTAATTGTTTTCTTTCTTCATCTTTTGCCATTTTTAAAGGGCTTGTTTTTCGTTGGCTGTTTTAAGTAGGAAAACAATTTGATAAAATTGTGAGAAGAATTAGCTGGAAGAGGTTATTA
The DNA here is from genome assembly GCA_000931545.1 of Papilio glaucus. Classification (NCBI taxonomy): domain Eukaryota; kingdom Metazoa; phylum Arthropoda; class Insecta; order Lepidoptera; family Papilionidae; genus Papilio; species Papilio glaucus. The sequence continues at coordinate 228,604 of JWHW01029517.1, read as the reverse complement.
GTGACCTCATTAACAATCATGTCACCCGTCTAATCATTTTTATTCATGCATTGCACAATTGTAGACGTAATATATATAGTGTTTATTTGTTCAATACACACAGTACAATAAACTGAATGGCTCACTACTAAATCCACAATATTCTAATACATACGAACAAATATTTTCAAAGTATTTCACGTATAAAAGTAAAATTCTTTTTGTTGAGACCAATGGCAATGTTTCACAGTCGTTCCAGTGTCCCGTTAAATTAATCTGAATGGTGCAAAAAATACCATGCGAATAAACAGAGATCGTTTCCCAATAAATGGCTTTGTTTTAACATACGACACGGTTTTGCACCCGTGTCGTATCTTCTACTATTCTGCTGAGTACGAAGTGCTATAAAAATATTCGAACTTATAGCTTAGCGGTTGGAGTACCAAGTTGTTAACCTTCTAATGTATTTATAACATTGGTTATTAAGAAATTAAAGATGACTAATGCTTACCATTTTTCAACCAAGTCACAGCTCAACACTATGGGATGGGATTGTGGTCAATCGATAATTATTTTATTCATTACTCGACCCAGCTTCGTTCGGGTATTTAGAAAAAATATATCCCATGCTACTTACTGATAAACGGTCTTCCTATTTTTTTAAATCGGTTTGGTAGTTTTTGAATTTATCCTGAACAAAGAAACAATCAAGTCTTTTCACTTTCTTTCTATTAATTCATCCCCTTAGCCTAATGAGAGTTGGTATGAAGAATCTAACCGAGCCGGGTCGCTAGTATTAGTAAAAATAAAGAAATGCTCAATTCGAACTAACCTTATATGTATTTTGCGTACTATTGTTTCATCCATTTAAATTTTCTCATACACATTTCACACAACATTCTACTACCTCAAATGATAATATTATTAAGGCAAATTCATTTAATTCAAGCCTGTTCGCTTTATCGCAAACAATCTCATCAGAATATCCCGAGGGACGGGCAACATAACGTAGTTGTGCACTCAATTACAAAATTCTGTTTATTTTGACTATTTCACTGAGTTAATTAAGTTCGCAATGTAAAACCAACGCGGTCCTGAACAAGGATAGCGATTTCTGTTTCGGATTACATTGTTAAACATAAATGTTATATTAACAAGTCCTGTGTGTCGAGCTTTTTATGTCAGTTTTAAATGGAAGAAGGCAAATATGCTAATTTCATGCTTTTGATATTTTTAAAAGGCTAAAAAATACTTTCGAAGCTGTAAAAAAGTCCGTACAACACACAGTTTTTAAAAAACTTGAAATTCTCTTTAAGTTAAGCAACTTATTGGCGTTATTTATACTAACCCTTCGCTTCGCACGAGTAGCACTTAATGCAAATAGCAGATAATTATGTGGATCTGATCGCTACCAAACTTCACAGGATCACCCGCTAGGCAAATCTGAACATTTCCTAAAAATCCAGCCATTTCGGAGTCTATAGGACACACACATAGACACACCTTTTATATATATAGATAGCTCTTTTCGAGTGAATCCTTTTAGCAGTTTATAAAAATATAATGCCTGTTGCCGCGTTTTATACTTAATAAAATATGCTACGCATTTCAAACACTTTGGATTGATATCGTCGGAATATATTTACTTCAAACAAAGGAGAGAAAAAACTTCGCGAGATGGAATCTTTCGCGCCGACGTTTCGGGACAGTGTTTATTTTCGTATAAGAAAATTGCCATAAATGTAAAACTTTAAAACAATTTTATTAAAATATTGAATTATTGAAATTTAATATAAACTATGAAAGAGCAGCATAATACTGCTTAAGTAATTCACGGATTAATTCACTTTCCTAACACTTTTTTCTTCTGTTATTCTCACATCATGTTCAAGCATCACTCAAGTTTATGTTGTATTACTTAGGATACTTATCGCGCGAAATGCTATAAATCAAAGACTACTGTAATTTCGGAATTTAAGCCATGCGGTCACATAATTTAATTACAATATTAACATGAAATTCCGATAATTTTCCCGACATTTTAACGACTCAATTACTGTAGATTTTAATTAAAACAATTAAGCGTTAATGAAGCAAGTAAATTGCTCGATAGAGCGCAATTATAAAGTCAAATTCGTGGTACATTGCAAACATTCTAAAAGTCTATCAAATATAATTCGATTCGATTAGATTTCGATCATAAATAATTGGTCGTGTTAATACGATGAATGAAGAAATATTGACGAGTAAAATTTCTGTTGTAAAAGTGAGTGGCAATGTCAGTCGTGTCATCGCCTTAGACGAGCTTATATCGACCAGAAAACTAAATGCTATGCATATAGCATAGCATTTCTTTAGTTTAAGTTAAGAACACCATAAGCCGAGCGTCTATGTATGCATAGATGTATGTTGTCGCTCACATATCCTAGATGTGTGAGAGCTTTTTAAGATAGTCTGTGATACCTAGGTAGGTCCTCAGAAACGTTTTAATTAAATAATTCCATTATCTCGCTAAGATGTTCCCGTATCTTATAAATTATTTGTTAACCACCTTCGAAGGCTGTCAGTTATAATTTATAATTGTAGCTTACAGGCGACGTATAATTAATATATGCGCGACGCTAATGGTGCTAGTGGCTTTGACTACTGTTCGTCGCGGTTGTGGTAACCTATAACACTAAAGTTATGTTTATATTATCTTATGACGATGTTTTTAATTAATAAAGTTACGTCTTGTATACGTTCTTAATTCTGGAATATCATTCAAATGGGAATGCCGGAGGAATTAGGTGAACAATTTCCCAAGCACAGTAAAAGCTTCAACTCAGCTAGAACGTGTAAAAATTAATGATAGTTTTTTTATTTGATTGCCAACAATTCAAATAAATTTATATATCTTCATTCTACTATCGGACGTTAAGAAATCCGGCAGGTCTCCTACTTTTCATGGTAGAGATACCCCGCGTTCGAACGAAGCGATTAGATTTTCGTTCATCGTAACGACCAAGGATTGGAGACTCAAGTTGCCAGCGGCAGTGTTACCGTTCGATTAGTATGTGGGTACCTTCAAGAAAACCGTGAATAGGCTGTTACTCACTTATTTGTTACTTGTTACCTAGTGCATACCATCTTTCGACCACATCACCACTTAACATCAGGTGGAATTGTGGTCAAGTGCTAGATTATTCATTATAAAAATATTAACCTGACTGTACCAATAAAATAATGTTGAATAATACAGACAGAAATACTAATTTAGAACTTAAACAAAGTAAAAAATTGATGTACTTACGTGCATAATTATTTAAAACTATTGTTTAACGAAGCAGGCGTGGAATCTAATTGAGTTCACTTAAAGAAACGTGGCTCATTAAAGGAACGTTCAAGAGGCGCCGTAACTAGTTACGCTTGGCCGGTGCTCCTGGAACACTTGGCACCCACTCGGCTCCCTCCTCGTTAGTCGATAGCTGAATTACAGGCTTTTCGTTACGTACAACGTATTCACGACTTTGTTGAACTCTGTTCATTACTTTTTTGTGAGTAGACTTTAAAATAGAACGATACACTTACATGAAATTAATTTGCTTTTAAATAAGCTCTCATTTCCTTTGGTCTAATTGGATTAGACAAACAAAATTTGATATCTGCTTTTCACTTCAAGGGTTAGATTGTAAATTTCATAATCCATAATGAAAATCACAAAACTTATAGATGCGTTACCGCCTTTAAAGAGTAGATAAATAATATAAAACGTATAATAAGTAGTAATAGAGTAAACGAAAGTAATAATAATTTTTAAGGGCGTTTCAGAGTAATACAGTTCGGAATCTAAGTATGCTACTGATAATCCAGCCCTAAATCGTTAATTTTCTTAAGTATAGATGAGAACAGCTCCTCTAAAGTTATAAGAATTATAAAGTTCCTTAAGACGGAAAGTTTATCGCTATTGAGTAGGTATAACTTTATTTTTCTTACTAATTCTAAAGTATGAAGTCGTAAGCCGACTTTATTTTAATATTACCAGAACTTACCGTTGCTCAGAAATTTTAAAAAGTATTTTTTTTTTGTTAAAGGTGCTATAATTAAACTACTTAATGCTTACGTCTTCGTTCGCTTTTCGAAGCTTTCGATTTCCACCCTTTTCACCCCCTTAGGGTTTGAATTTGTGTAGTGTAGAAAAACAGTGTAAAATGTGTTCTCAGTTACAGTTCTTTCAGGTTTACTGCGATAGAATAATCAGATTTCAGCAACCATATAGCTTGTCTCAATGCAACAAACGTCAGGCGCTGTAGCTGTCCATGTCGTGTACTGAATATTTGATGACCAATGTACACCGCAGTAGTAATTCGTGTCAGTGGCCGGCATGTCACGTAATTTAAGTCCAACCGTTACATCTGTATCCCAGACAGAGTTAACGATCGAGTACTATTACTTCTTATTAATACAATACACGTATAATTCATATTAAATTTAAAATAAAATTGTAGAAAATTGTAGCAGGGATCGCGAGAAACCATCAAATGATTATTGGAAGATGAAAACATTGTACTTTTCCTTTATTAGTCATAGTAACTTGAGTCAGAGACAGTATTCTACGAATGAGTAGAGAATTTTTTTCCTTCTCCTTCTTAATCGATCATTATTCGTGAAGTACAGAACCAAGGCTCGTTTCTATTATTATATCAATTCTGTTATTAGCATGTTGGTATTACCTGTGGATACAGCTGGATCATTAACATAAACATGTTGTGATCTCATTTTTTTATTCAGTAATCGATCGCCAAATGTTAAAAGTTCGAAAATAAAGAAGTATTCTTTGGAAACTTCTTTATTCGATACATTGTTTCGGCAGTGTGAACTCACGATTAGTATACCTCAGTATACGTACGTATTCGTTGTACGTCCTTTAGTCATGTTTCCACTATTTGAACATCATGTTTTACTTACCGTTAGTCATTGGGGCTACAACTGGCTGATATGATCTATTTACTTACGTAGGTAAAAAATGTAAGACGAAGGTGCATCGTGCGTTTAGATTATGACACAGAACAATGCCGCAGCAACAGCGGTTGCATAGAACTAAAAAATAACCATGAACGACCGTGTAAGTAGTAGTAGTTTTCAAACAAATAAGGTGTCCAACCCGATACTCTTTCCAACCCCTTTTAATTTCGACTACGACTATCTACTTCCTATATGAGATTTGTTCACGTATCAGCGTTCTTCTTTTTGTCATCAAACTAAACAACTTTTGTGAAAATAATGTATTTAGTATCGAAATCCCAGTCAACGTACTCTCTATAGTTCTCATCGTCAAATGAGTCAAAGTTTCAGCCTTGAAAAAATATATTACTTTGATGATAACTCTTTTTTTGTTTTTTTTTTTAAAGAAGAAGATGGGAAACGAACAAGCGGCATCAGAAACAAGGTAATGATGCGTTGCCTACCTTCAGTGGACAATGGAGATAATAAACATAAAAAAGGTAATTTCCTTTTCCTCTCAATGTCTCTTCTCTCTTCTCGTCTCATACTTGCAATCTCTCTTCCCCTTTCCGTTCTTTCCTATACCAGAAAGGAATGGAATAGGAGTAGGATAAGGCCAACGCACCTCTCTCATCAGACGATACGCAGAATACTTCTATCTCACGGCTGTCTTCTGTGAGGTCATGGTATTTTACGACCCATTCGTGCAATAAATGTTGGTGTTACTGGTTCTATCACTGTTGGTTGAAAATAAGAATTAACGTGTAAAATTATGATTAAAGTTATAAATCATTGTTATCTTACTATATACTTTACTGCTATAAGTATAATGAATTTTATTATGTAATATTTGTCAAGTTTTAATTTACATAATCGTGTTACGTAATTAGTCTGTTTTTCTACGTAGTTCGTCTTTACCCAGCTCGGTTAACCACCTAAGACGTTGTTAAATTGATCAAGGTCGTTGTGTTAAAAAAGTTTTAATTAAAAAACTTCAAAGGTACATAAGCTCCTAAATCTCAAATAATTATATAACTTTATTAAAAGTTAAAGTTACTTTTAATGATACTCAAAAATGTCTTTTCCGGAGGGAAATTACTCCTACAAATATATATCCTATTTTTTATCATATATAATCACACCTGTAAGTAGCTCACAGAGGTAGGCAGAGATTACGGATTTTCATTTGACACGGTCCTGGCACACCTCTTTCGCTTCTTCTACATCCATACATATATGCATATCTATGCTTAGACTTGTTATCCTTGTTCATGGTTTAGGTTTTTAATTTCAAATTAGGACTTTTATAAATCTTTCGATCACTGGATATCACTGGATTTAATATTAAAAAGTCCTAATTTGATTTGTTCGATTTTTTTTTAAATCGTCCGTACATAAAGTGAAAAACCTATTCGTATAGTGTTCTTCAAGACATTGTGCAAATCTTAAAGTTGGTAGAAGGCAAGAAAGAAACACGAAGGCGATACCCAACTAAAGAGCCACCCAGTTAAATCTAATACCAAATATCACCCCGTCTTGATATCCTACGAATGATTGCTAAAAGTACATTTGTTATATGTAATTAAGAAAACGTTTGTGTTTCATATAATCCTAGTTTTATTTTAGTTTGTATAATAGATCTACAAGCATTGATTGTGAAGATTTCAAATTCTATAGTATACAAGAACGAAGTATAGATTAATTATAAAATTATTTGCGTAAAGTGTAAAGAAGGTTTAGAAAATATACATTCTCACTATTTACTAAGTATTTTATCTATTATGTAATATTAATTACAAATCCCTTTTACCGGTAGGCTTTTTAATAAATTATTTGAAACTACCGAAATATATAAATGTTTAAAAGCCATACATTTTGGAATAAAAGAACTTACAGTTTATTTAGATTTTTAATCGTAAATCGACTGTTCGCAGTATATGAATTCGAGTTTCAAGTTAGAAATATACATA
>JWHW01029517.1:180220-196033 GCA_000931545.1 Papilio glaucus | reverse complement strand
TTTTTTTAACTATAGATCTTAGGAACCGTTTCCTAAGGAAAATCAAGTTCAACGGAGATGTGCGCTTGTGTCATAATTTGAACTTTTATTCTGTTTCTTTAAAAAGGTATTTTACACATTGATATAGAAAAACATATACATTGATAAAATATTTAGTAATTCATTCTTTCTTTAGCTAGTTGAGATTGCACTATAACTAACGTATTATAAAAAAAAACTTTTTAACAAAAACAAAACCGACTTCAAAAAAACTATATTCAAAAACAAGAAATGCACTTAAAAGAATAAAATAATTTTACGGAATTAAACATAAGAATCAATAATTAACCATATTTATTTTTGGAGTCGGTTAAAAAAAGGCTCCATTTTGATTTTATAATGAATTTACTATTCCCATGTCCAGCAATTGACGTAATTGTATTGCGAATCACAAATATTGTAGTAAAATTTAGTTAAAAATATGTGTTACGGTAAATTCTTTGTGTTCACTATATAAAAACGTTAAATATTTGAAAGTTAAAAATCATTCATTACATTAATCTGGGCGTATTTAATTTATATTTAGATAAAAGTCGCGTTTAAACTTTCCATAGGATTCTTTATTATACAAATAAATGTTTTTAACAAAATATTTACTGCAAAATTTTTACCATGTTAACTTTAATAAAAAATTTCAAATAAAAAATATTAAATTGCTAACACAATTGGCAAATTATAACCGAAGCAAACTTTCCCTAACCTATTATACAAACTAGTTTATTAACCCTCTGATTAAAAGAATAGAAATGAGTCTCTAACGATTTTTCATTGTTTGATTTCGTATTAAATAAATATAAATAGAGATTATGGATTTTCATTTGGCGCGATCCTGGCATAACTCTGTCGCTTCTTCTTTTATCTATACATCTACGCATACAAGATCGTCGGTTATATCGATATAAGTTCTTTTTGGACATCCCCTGCCAACGCTGCCACTCACTTAACATTTATATCAATTAATGTCTTGCCTTGTTCTCTTTCAAACACCATTACTTTCGTTTAGTCAAAATTCATCTTCATACAGAGGTATAATGAATGATTCATTGGAAGGTAGAGACCTTCCAATGAATCATTCATTATATTCAGCATAAATTGTAAGTCCTCCGCCGATGACGCACACACGACCAGTCGTCGGCGTATGAGAGACATTTTACAAGTAGCTCACCCATTTTTTATCCACAATCTTCGTCTTACAAAGCTTTCAAACAATCATCCATAAAGAGATTGAACAGCCACGGGGATGCTACACAGCCCTATCTTACACCTTTATTGCTGCTAAACCAGGCTGAGTAGGCTCCGTTAATTCTAACATAAGCAGTAGACTCTTTATAAAGATATTTTAACGCTTGTATTAGATCACTGCTTAATCCAAACGCAACCAAGGTTAAACTATTAACTATTATAAAATTCACAGAACTTACACCTAAAATTGTAATAGAACGAAATTAAACGTGTTAATAAATATTAAAAGTTTAGTTTTTTATTAAACGGCTATTGATATCCAAAGCCACTTTAAACGATCACAGCGCTCTATGTTTGCGTTGACCACACATATATTCCTGAAGTATCATTTTACTTATCCCAAAGAGAGCTACAGCTACCTTTTCCCTTAAATTGAACTCAAAATCCACTCGCGGCTTACATGGATTTTCCCTTTGTCTAACACCTTAAGTATTTATAATACAAAAATCAAATTTAAAAATATCCTAACGTGGAAACAAAGCAACTAACAATACCTACTATAATAGAACAATAGTAGCAATAAACGTAAGCATAGTTTAAAAAAGTCCCTTTTAAAACTACTGCCGCGTACATTATTGATTCAATTCAAGTGTATCAATAAAATAAAAATTTGATGGTGGATCATAGAGTAATTTTTCATACGTTTGTTTTATTAGGTTTATCATTTTCTACTTCGTGATTTTCTTTAGCTTAATTTAGATTGATAGACTGGGAGCCATAAAATTATTTATTGCTAGAAGTAATGACGGGAAATGTAACAATGAATATAAATGACCCCTTAATAGTGATATAATGAGATTTTTCTGAGAAGTATTTATTTAAATTAGCTCTACAATTATCACAGATATACTTTTTGTTCAAACAAAGAACTTTAGTTTAATTTCTCTGTATTTAAAGTATGGTACAAAAAGACAACTTAATGAAAGCTGTCCTTCGTTAACGTTTCATCGTTAAATCATTAATATTATTTTATAATTTTATAATTATATCATTAAATAGTTTTAAGTAAACTCTACGTTAGAATTGTATCTTCAATTAATTTGGATAAATTTATAAATGGCATTTTAAATTTATTCTCGATAAATTAAAAAGTTTTAAGATTTTGATGGCGGTAAATTATAAAATACTATTAAAAATAGGGACCGAGAAACTACATAGGAAGTCAGATAGTAAGCAAGAAAAACAAAATCGTAGCTAATAGCCCACTGTGAGGCCGCATTGAACACAAAGGCGTGAACGAAGCTGAAACGTGTCATAGACAAGTGAAGCATTTGAACATAAACATTGTTGTGCAGTGCGCAACAGGGTGGCGCGAGTTACGAGCGAGCGTACCTGAAGCCGATAGCCGATCACACAACACGGCAACACACCGCGCCGCTCGACGCGGACTGAGCCGGCCGCCCGGCGCGCGGCCGCGCCCGCCCTACCGCGGGTGTTGCCACCCTCACGGACGTAATACCCCGGCACGACTATAAATAAACCTACTTGGATACACGTATACTTCTTGAATTGATTTCGATCTCACTACGTATCACGGAGATAGGTGACGATAAAACACAAATAGAACGCACATTCTATTCACACTTGTGCTTTCAGCTTTGGACAGAATCAATCTATATCGAAAATGTGTGCGATATTGATGGAACTCCCAAAATAATTGATTTGCGAAAAATAAGCCTACGCACTAGTATATTGAAATATATATCTGTAAGACAAAAGATAAATAAATAAAAATATTTAATAAACACATTATTACACTACATCACAAAATAATACTAATTTCTGTTCTCTTAAATTGTAATATTTGTATTATTCATCATCACAGGTAAGTTGTTAAAAGTTACCACACTATATTACCCATCAAAGCAAGAACCAATCTGATTACAATTTAAGTTTAAGCCTTCATAAATGGATGAACAATTAAAACATTATTTTTTATGATCCCTTTTTGAGGTAAACCGTAATAAACAAGTCTGTACAATCGACGTCATTATGACCCTTACCCCGCGTGTAACGCGTAGGATTGTAATTGGCAACACCGAGCTAACGCCCCGCACCCCTACGACCCGGCCAGCTATAATAATGCGGAATGGGAAGGGGTGGCGGCAGGAAAATGTTACCCATGCCGGATGGATGGCGCACACCGGTCCCGATGTGTCCTTTACCTGCATCTCTTTCAGAACTGACTGAACACGGCCGCACGGAAATGAAAGTGGAAAATGAACAATATGTATACCAATGCAAGTAGGACGCAACCTTATTCAACTTTTTTCGAGTCTTTTATTCTACAGTTGTTTTATAGCCAGTTGTTCAATGAAATTTAAAAAAATATATTATTGTCTATTCTGCCAGCTCAACAACAACAATAAACTTATAGAATATTTAAGGGATGACTACATATAATATACATGATTCAATAGTAAAGGTCGTGACGTATTTTTCAGACAGGGTTTTTGGAGTTTCTTTTTTATGGATTACTGAAGTAATTTAAGAACACGTATTGCCATCGTAAGCCTTACATCTATCACCTGTTGGTCACATGCCTAATCACTACACATTAAGAACAAAGGCCCTGTCCGCGTCTGTTTGTTCGCCATAAGCTTCTTATCAAATTAAACACACCTTGAGCATTTTATGCACATTATGATAATGCTTTACTTAATATATTTTAAATGAATATCTTAGGAGATATGGCAAAAAACTAACGCGTTCGTAAAAAGACTCTAGTGCTGTCTGTCTGTTTCACACTGAAAACGATTCAATGAAGGTTCTCAATGTGCGTCAATTAAGGGAATCCACTTAGAAGTATTCCAGCAATTAGCACAAAAATACAGTCAATAAGGCTACACAACATAAATTAATTGTAAGGTCCGTCAGCTGGTCATAAAAATAACATCCGTCACTACTACTGATGCATTCAATACTGAGGTATTTATAAATCATGTTTCCTTTTAGTAAATAGGTTTTATTTTTTGCTTCTAATATTTATCTTATACGCATTTAATATAACGGAGACGTAAACGTGTATTCGTATTCATATATTCGAATACATTTATTACCGTCCACAACTCAAAGCTTCGGGGCAATGAATTTTAATCAAGTGCTGGTCGGACGTCGCCGTAGCCGAAGTGGGTCAATAGCATATCAAATCATGCAATTAACGGTAACTACTGGGAACGGAAATTAATGGATTTATATACACGTGTAATCCTCTAAAATAAACGCCACCGAGCCTTTGCAATTCCGCCCCATCTGAATGTATAAACATAATCCCTGAACGAATAAAAGCTTTTTATGTTACATATTTTTAAATAAAAATAAATCTTTATTTTATGACACTAAGCGCCAAACAAGACATTCACCACATGATAAGTCGTGTTTTTACGTTTGACAATACCCCCGCAATATTTTATTATACGAAATCCGTTTCAGCACTCCTTTTATACTACATTTTATATACTCTGAAACATAAGATTGTAGAAAAATATGTCTGTGCTATAAAGTCTCTGTAACATTTATTGCATTAAAAAATATTTGTGGAATCTACTATTTAGCAAATCAAAAATTTATATCAACAAACATGTGTAAATATGCCCCATCAGTTCTGTAGTAATCTCATTTATTACAAATAGTTGATCTGATTTCGTTTAAATTAAACCGGCAACGGAGACTCAGCTTGTTATTTATATAAAGTTAAAGATCAAAAGTAGACCAGGTATAGTTAAAAGCAAAGGTGGTGTATTTGATCAAGTTATAGAAAGGAGAACAACTATCAGGAAATTTGAAATGAATTTTTGAAAGAAGTTGAAGTTAGGTATGATAGAATAACCATTACAAATGTATATTTTCATCTTACGTGCCGGTGCACGATAATCTTATGCTAATTTGAAGCCTAATAAACAAAATAGAAAGCTTTACTCCGTCGACTTCCGGAAGGAAAAGAAAATAATATGAAACGTTAAGTACCAATAATTTTAATATGAATGGTTGTGAAGAAATTTGCATAAAATGCAAATCTGCTAAGGAAGACGTGCTTTTAATGTAAAAAAAAACAATGTTAAAGGGAAAATATGACAATAAGACAATTGGAGAAGTTTTTAAATGGAATTAAACCTTATTTTTCAAATGTTAAAATTTAAATTTGATTTGTAGCTTGTAGTTTGATTTGTAGGTCTTCAAGACTATTTAGACTGAATAAAATTGAATCATATAAAATATAATATGTACCTTAGCCGTTGTCCTAGATGAGCGACAAACGCAGTGCGACGCGACGCGTTTTAATGCGACGGGATAATATCAAGTAGTCGTTGTATGTCCGAGTATTTGTGGCCCACATTGTTGCTACAATCAGTCGCGTGTTAAACAAAATGTTCACTGGCAAGTAACTTTCGCAGTATGTTCGGGGAGTCTCCAAAACTTGCAAACTGCAAATCCACTTGCGCGAACGTTCACACGTTAGAGGTCACTTGTTTAAGTCAACTTCCGCATCCCGGATCACCTAAGAGAACAAGTTAGATAGTGCTAAATGAATAATGGCGCATTAAACAGAGACAGGCTTACATTAAATTTTGCTGAATTTAAAATTCTCCATCAACAAATTCTAACTTAAAAGTTACAGTTAGCGGCATTAGAGCAGCTCATCCTTTCACCCTAAGAATGAGAAAGTCACAAAACTCTAACAAATAAAAATTCAATTTGTTATCTATTTTCAATATATATGTGATGTCTTTTTTTTACCTGTTAATCATTTATAAATTTCAATCACGCTGGAGATTTTATAATTCTTGTCAGGAATCAGGTCAATCCTTTCAAACGCTTAAATCAACGTTGAAATTCAGTTTTGTTTCGAGATAAAAGGTGAATTCTCTCTGTGCCCCGACAGTGTTTATGCAAAATTTTATAAGGATCGGTTGAGACGATAAGGTAAGTAAAAAGATTACATTCGCATTCTATTGTCAAATTAGAATATTCCTTTCGACATCAGCCGCCCAAAAACAGAACCTATGTCTAGGAATCTAGTAAGCAATAAAGGACTTCCAAATACAGATATTTATAACAAAGCAACCATCAAGTTTGTCTTTGAAACAACTTGAAGTTGATTACTTTTTATAACAACTAGTATTATGGGATCGCACCGCTTCATTTATACAATTCTAAAAATAATAAAACAATGAAACCTTTAACAAACCTACTTGGTTCAAATATCATCTCAACTCAAATTACAAACTGTAACTGACAAGGTTACAACAGAAATAGGTCAACAGGATGTTTAATGATCCAATTAATAGTTAACTACCGGGTATACGTTGATTGTTACGAACACCCTGTATGTAACCGAGATTAAATTCACGTCATTGTTCATTTTGTCAACTCATTTATCCAGTATTCATTCATTTAAATTATTGAATTTATCACACTGGGAGTAAACAATGATTTGATAATTGATGTAAAATAAAGAAAAATTGTTTTATGTTACAACGCAAAAAGACATAGATGTTAGATGTTCACATACATGTTAAAGATGACGCCTTGGGTGCATGTCCCAACAATTCCCGTGTAATGATAGTTCTACGTTATCTCCACCTATAAACCGTTGTCCAAGATGAATGAAAACGAGGTAATGCGACGCCGTAATGTCAAGTAGTCGTATGCATTTTTGTCTGACGTTGCCGCCATAATCAGTCGCGCATTATGTTTTGGTGGTCGCATAGTAGACGTGCCGCGTCACGGTAGCTACCAAGATAACCTCACCCGTCGTCCTAGATCAGCGACGGAACGCGACCATATCTTTCTTCTTGACAGAAAAAGATGTACAACCTCATCATATTCACGTCTCGGTAATTAATCCTCCGACCCTACCTACTTTACAGAAGTAACATGGGAACTTATTGCATAGTCAATCAAATTATTTATGTCGTAGGTTGCATTTTACATCAATGGTGTTAGTTTTTAAATATTATACATAAGTCTAAAATCTGAATTTTTCACCAGCGACCAGGACGTTTCTAAAAGCGGTGTGCGTGTGTGCATTATCAAATCGCTAATTTATGGACAAAGACTGGAAGATGCTACCAACGAGAAAATAGTTCGAAAGGTGATGTAAATGTTGATGTATTGCGACACAGAAGAGATACTAGCGCAATTTCATGAAGATGGAAGAGGGCGCTGTTTCTACAGGATTACTATCACAGAAGAGATGAATGCCGATCAGCTAATGACGAACCTGAGTAAAAGGGATGCGCCCGACCAATATCCCTAGCGACTATGCATTAGGCAACGGAATTGCCTTTGATTACACTGACAGAACGAGACTTAAGTACAACCAATTTTTCCCGAGGAGGGTTGGCGTCAGGCAGGCGGCCGGCCGTAAAAACTGTAGCCAAAACCTATACAGTATGAACTACAATCATAGTGTGCCGACCCCACATGAGTGGGAAAAGGGCAGAGAGATGATGATGATCAAAAATAAACAAAAGATTTAAGTTCACAAAATATTCAGAAAACAAAAGCTGGTTTAATGTACCACTATTTATTCTAATAAATGTATCACTAAGTATTCTAATACAATCCGTACTAATTTAGATTAATGTGCTATCTTAATCCATCGTCTATAAATATTATTATTACCTAGGGAACAATCACGCGGCAAAATTAAATAAAACGAGCCACAAAAACATCTATACTATCTTGTTTGCCTTAAAATTTTATTTGAATTATACGTTGAAATGAAAATTAATATTAAAGCATAACATGGTTATTATTTCTTACTCTTCTAATTAATGCACAAAACGTTTTTACTTAATAAAATTGAAAACCACATACATCTCCTTACCCATTACTTTTCGTTACATGAATTGTAAAAAAAATTATGAAATGAGACGTATGATGTTCCTGTGTGTACAATCACGGACAATAATGTAGCAATGTAAACAAATGTAGCAATTAGTGCAAGGTACACAATACTAGATTAGGCGCCCTTGTGCATGCCTGATCATACACGTACACTTAAACTCGTATTAGTATGTAATCGCTGGAAAGGAAATGGCGTCAGGTGTTACTGCTGCGTCTAATTGCGGATCCTGGAGAGAGTTAAATGCGAAAAGCATTCGTACATACAGATGGGACGGAATCACGATTAAATAAAAGACGTGTATCTCACAGTCTGCATTATTTTTAGAGATACAATATATTTTTTTTTCATTTAAAACATAAACTTATTATATACTAGCTGCGCCCCGCGGTTTCACCCGCCCTGCAATTTTACTTAAACGAAACGATATTACCTACTTAATATTGCCGTAACCTCATCATCATCTCCCTGCCCTTTTCCCGCGTATGTGTGGTCGACACAGTATGGCCGTAGTACAGTTAAATTGATTAACTTTTTAATTTATAAACCGATTGAGATAAAACAAACACTAATGAAAACATACATTAGTGAAAACCGCACCCAAATCGGTTAGCCCTTTCTGAGATTAGCGGTAACAAACGCACAGACAAACAGACCAAAATTCTAATAATCATTGTTTTGGGTTTTATTGCGTTTATGAAAGCCCCCAAATATCTTCCATGTTCAGACAGCGACCAGTTACATTTTTATTTTATGTATAGATATGAATGTGAGTTTGTATGATTGTTTATTACGTTTTAACTCCTTAACGAACCAATGACTAATATTTATCCCGAAACCAAAATTGTTCCCGGGGATAGGAAATTACATAAAACCTTTATTTAGTATATTGGTTGCCACGGTAACGTGTTTTGACAATAAGAGCTTTGTGACATATATATATAATTTATAAGAAACGAAAGCGACCGAAGCGGCAGCTAGTATAATATGAACTTTGAAAAGATATGTCATTCGAAATCTTGAGCAGTTAAAACGAATTAAGCTTCAGATGAAGACATTAGTATTTTTATTTAAGAAAAAATTCTAATTTTGCAATTACTGTCATTCTACTAACATCACATGACTAAATAAACGGTAAAAGTTACTTCTTTATGTCTCATCGATCCGACTTAACCTTCAAATGATCATTAGTGGATATAGCCTTTATGGCTTCATATAGCTTCTATGAAATTTCCACTAATGACGAACAAAATTCTAAAACAAATCTTGCTTTGACATTTTGTTCTGAAAGCTAAGCCAGCTTTGCTAAGATAAAAAAAAAATCTGTACTTTAGAGATCGTTTTTAAGGCAAAGTTTGAAACTGTACAACTTTTTAATCTTCAGTCCGCTAGCTTGCAACTCGCTTGCAAACTGAATCCTTTATACTACAAGTTTTTTATATGTATTTTATAACTACCCGCGACGTTTTCTTTCAAGTTTATTTTTTACTGCTTCGTTTTTGCTAACAATACTGACTGACTAACACCCGGTTGCCTTGACTTGAGTTGAATTACCTTCGTACTAGAATCTATACAAATAAAAGCTAGCTTCGCATTCGTTTCTTATTAAACTGTTTTGTTTAGGTCGACCTGTACGGAATTTATTTGTTTATTTGGGTCAAAATTAGAAATTAAAATTCAAGCACCTTCCCGTTGTCAGATTGATATGAAATTTCGTACACACATTTAATTTAGATGACAATACAATTTTCAGTGCACATAAAATAAAAACGTTTAACTTAAAAGTGTTTTTTTATGTAATTATTTTCTTTGGAAGATTATTCCGAGTATAATAACCACGAATTATAGGTATATGTCATTGAGTGACTATGAGCATTTTCAAACATAATTTCATAATAACTTAACGATGAGTCTATCTGTTATTGTATGCGTATCGTTCATTCGTTCGTTTCAGCGCGTATTCGTTCACTGCTGGACGTAGGCGTCCCCCATTCATCGCCACAAAGATCAGTTTATTTAAGTCGAAACTGTAGTTATTATTAACACATACTTCAAAAGATACCCCATCTATCCCTGCAAACGTTGAAGCATACTAATACTTAACTTGATTGTATTACTGTAGACTAATATTGTAAAGTTTTGACCCGCCTTGTACATATGTTTATTGACTAAGGGATGAGGGCAAAGTTGTAGTGACGACCCGCCATAACTCTCCAACTAAAGCAATGCTGGTTGATGCGTGAAGTTTCCAGTGGCCGACTTTAAACCAATTAGCTCCCCGACCGACACGTGTTCAATTCGAAATGTTGATTTATTCTCAGATTTAGTAAAGTCACTTTGTTTTGCTAATCATTATTGACGATTTTGTATCCCAAAGGATGACTATGTTTTTTACTCGTACAACAGTTGCTTAGTTCAATTCCCAGTCGTGGCAAATATTTCGGGTCTGATCAGTTCCCTGTTATATACATATGTACTTAATCTTTGTCACAATGTGAAGTAGTAAGTTCCGTTAAAAGCAGATAATTATTGCTATACTACCTACTCCAATTATTTATTACAGGATTTTTTTAGAAATTTAATTAAAGTCACTACTAGTACAGTACAGCGATAATGGTCACGGTAATTCCCGTGACCAGTAGTGCTGTAAAGAACCCAGGTGTCTGAAGTCCCGGTTTCAAAATTACTGACAAAGTAGCCTCTTATTTTCTAGTATTATTTTTGCTCCAACCTATGCAGAACGAGCTCACAGTATCTTAAGATCTTGCAGTTGTATGCTTAGTTTGGTATTTATGATTATCTAATCACAGGCACATATAAGCAATGTAGCAGAAATGTATTAAATTTCAGTTCAAAGTATTTTTTACCTCATGCAAATATACGTTTAGGATTAACAAAGCAGCGAAAATTTAATAAACGACGGCTCCATTAAAGATGGCATTCAGCGGGGAAATTGGAATTTGAACGAGAAGCAAGCGTTCGACTGAACTGAAGGCACCGGGACGACAATTAAAAGCAACGGCGCATACCAGCTTTTAATATCAGATTTTACAGCATTTTATATCTTAACAGCTTGTTTTGGATTTTTAGATTCTTGGTTGTAATAGAAATTTTATTTTGAAAAGAAAATAGGTAGTACATAAGAAACGACTGTATATAGTTTATTATGAAACTTACAAAACTCAAACCCTGTCGGTTATTTACAATTGACTTTATTCAACAATCGATTCTAATGCTGAAAGAAATCCATGTAATTGAAATAATTTAAAACTACAAAAAATCGACTTCAAAATTCTAAGATCATGAATAAATCTGAAACCACTTATCCGATAAGGATAACACTTTAATGTGAGCAATCTGGTAACAAAAAGTGTCGATTGAAAAAACAATTTTCAGAATCGGTTCATAAAAAGTTCTGAGGTTACAAAGATGAAACAATGTACAAGGAAATTGAGAACCTCCTCCTTTTTAAGTCGTTTAATAAGGTAGTATAGTAGAATGGGATTTGGCCAACCTAAACTGATGTCTTATTAATCTTTTTAATTACAAAATTTTAAGATTAATAAAATTCTAATAATGTTAATCTCTATTGTTATAAAATTGTTTACGCTCACAGCATTTTGGTCAACAGTAAAATATGTTTTTTATAAAAGAAAGTGGCAAACGAGCAAGCTGTTCACCCGATGTCAAGCGACCGCTAAACATAAGCATCTGCAACAAGCTAATGAGAGATGCATTGCCTACCTTTAATGGACCGAGGATGAGGATGAACAGAAAAAAGGATATTTTCTTTTCCTCTCCAACTCCTCTCCCGTCAGATCTTCTTCCCTCTCCATCCTTCATAGGAAGGAGAAAAGGACTATGACCTCCGGCACCAGCAAACGAAACGCAGAAACACGCAGAGATACGTCTTAACCTAATAAAGTATGGAGTGAATGAAAACTATTCAGGAGCTAAGTTATAAATTAACTTGTCAAAAGCAAATTGAGGCCGATCTATCACGTCGGGCTGTCCAATTACATTTAAATGGCTCAATTACTGTCTGAATCAAAGCGTCTATATTCTATACTATTTGTGCCCCGCGGTTCCACCCCTCCTTGCAATTTTACCTAAACGAAATGATATTACCTACTTAATACTACCGCAACCTCATTACCATCTCCCTGCCCTTTTCCTGCGTATGTGGGGTCGACAGAGTATGGCCGTAGCACAGTTAAATTGATTTTTTTTTAAACCGATAGAGATAAAACAAACACTAAATGTTACGTGTAGCTTACCACAATACGTTAGCGCAAACCGCACTCATATCGGTTAAGCCGTTTCTGAGATTAGCGGTAACAAACGCACAGATAAAAATTCTAATAATCATTGTTTTGGGTTTTATTGCATTTATGAAGGCCCCCTAGAATAGTTTTTCTCAAATAACCTCCATGTACATACAGCGATCAGTTACATTTTTATTATATGTATAAATGTGAAATACCGTGTCAGTTCAAAATTACTTCTTTTTATGCAAATAAACAACTCTAAGTTAAAAAGTTTGTTTAAAACACAGTTAATCACAGGGAAAATTTTATTTTAAAAATAAACGTAAATTTGAAATGTATATCTATTTCAAATTATGAGTATATCTAGTAATTGTTTTCTCGGTTTTTTATCTTAGAGAGCTGTTACAATAAGTTACGCACAAACAATAAAAAGAAATGAATATGCTTTGTTCAAGACAAATGACATAGTTTTTGTTTTAAAATTAAAATAGACTTCTTTCTCAATGTTATTATAAGCTGTGGAATAACGAATGAAGCTCAGTGAAAGGTTTGGTCCATAATTTGCTAGACATGGGGTTTAGTTTGCCGAGCGACGGGAAATTTCTCACTGGCGTGCTTAAAGTTTTATTACGACAAACAACTTGGGTAGTTTCTAAACTACTCTATTGTTTGTTTCGAGTTTAACATGAATTTTTCCAGATTAGCTTCTCAGGACAAAACAGCTTAAATTAAATGTTTCTTCACGCAACTTGTATGGATTTTGTGAAAGATGACATGTGTAAGAAGGTTGTGCATTCAAAAATGACGGCTGATAGAGGGATATGAAAGAGAAGTACCTACTGTGCCGACAGGATATAAAATGGAAAAGATCAGGAAGATGATGATGGTTCTTCACGCACCAAAACGGCCAACAAAAAAAGAAACCTGAAATCCCATCGGATCCATTCGTTAAAACAACATCAGCTGATGTGGCCGAAACATATTCGACGTTTAATTTCGATGTCCGCTAGCTCTTCAGAGCGCAGTGAATGTTCCGATTCCATTCACGTAGCTCGCCAGATTGCTTCCGTAACATCATTGTTTAGGAAGTCACCATGCAAAATACAGGAAACTTTTTGGGTTGCTAAACTTTCCTTTATTCTGTATGTTAACTAAAAATACACGAAAGCTTTAAGTTAATTAAAAACTTCTTCAGCAAGATAATAGCAAGCACGTACCTCTGTTATTATGAACAAAATCTCAAGACGTCAGTTATCACTCCCTCTCACTTTGTTATCTACCCAAAAATATAGCGGCCATGGTTGTCAGCTCATACATGGCACAAACTTTGAAAGTTATATTTTTTTCGAAAAGAATCTGTTTAAAAACTTAATCTAAATCGAACCCACGTCTGTGAGGTTGTACTGTTGTACTGGGACTGATCATTTTATTAGTTTACTACATTTTTCATCTACTTTTGTTAACTTTTAAAACAATATTTTTGACCTTATATTATATTATTTCACAGAATCAATCAATATATCCCAATAGCAAGACGGAGGCATAGACAGTAATCCCTATTAAATAACTTAGCAGAACACTCAGCTTAGCAAAACATGACGCACCGTGGCTCCCCAGACAAGACGGACGCTAACTTTCCAACTACGTCGCAAATACGACGTTATCAGACGGTCCAGCCGTCTCCGAACAAATTATGTTAATCTACCAAATTGATGAACCAACTTCCAACTTATAGTAACAGCGAATGAGGGTGTGAACTTGTTTTTATAAATAATCTGATCAAAAAAATGTAATAAGAATAATGAAATAAGTTAGTAAAATTGTTTTTAATTATAATAAAAGTGATTAAAAAATATTTTTGATATTTTTACAGCTATATAGGACTGCTCCACATTAACTGATAATTTATTTAAGATTTTTTTACTCAAATATTTCTATTAGTCTCATAAAATGAAAGTATTTGATTGTATGGGAATGGATGTACTCAAACAGTTACGAACCGATTTTAATAATTATTTCACTGTTAAAAAGCTTTACTAATACGAAGTTTATATTCCATTACATTAAGCCTCTTGTCCTGAACTCTTTGTATCATTTATATTAATTAGATGTTTAATGTATATCTCTAAGCTCAGTGTGCCTATTGGCAAAGGCCTCTTCTAACATTATTTTCCATTGATTTTTATCCCTAGCTACCATTCTCCAATTAGAACCCGACTTTAATTTTAGTGCACCTTCCCATCTTCTGTGTTATCTTTTCCTCATGCCGTCTCTAAGATACCAATCGGTGACAATTTTACTCAGCAAAAAAATTCCGATGTTAGATACTAATAAAGGTGAACGTGATTAGGATCGGAAGAAAGTAACTTTATAATGATATAAAATTAAAGTATAAAAAATTGACACGTATTTACACACATTTATTATCTATGTATTTTATTTTCTACATTTGTCGTTGATTCCATGTCAGTACGAGAAAAATGGATTTGCATTCTGGCTCGCAGCAACTGCATCGGTGTTGCAGAAACTTCTGCCTCCGAGCTCGCAGTTTAAATGTTACGTTTCATCAAGTTCAGTTTTATTTCCGAATCGGAAAACATTTCTGATGCGTTCTGTCGAATTCATTTCAAATTGTAAACAGTTGCGATGAATCGAGTGTACTATTTACCCAACATTCAG
The DNA here is from genome assembly GCA_000931545.1 of Papilio glaucus. Taxonomy (NCBI): domain Eukaryota; kingdom Metazoa; phylum Arthropoda; class Insecta; order Lepidoptera; family Papilionidae; genus Papilio; species Papilio glaucus. The sequence goes on along the minus strand of JWHW01029517.1, from coordinate 180,955 downwards.
CCCACTTGTATTTCACTTAAAATATGTTCATATAAAGCATTTAAAATAAATCTTGATTTTATCTTATATATGGAGCGATAAATCCTGGTATATAAATACGGATACGGCTCGAACACATTAAGATCATATTTTGTTTTTAGATACGGCTTATATTACTAAATATGTTGGTGTCTTTCCTGTAAAAATGTGTATAAAAATAAAATATATTTTGAGCGCCATCTTTTCGCTATTGTCATCAATGGATGATAAACCCATTGACAACGATGTAAATTCCTAAAAATAACCATAACAATTTTTTTTTTCGAATGAAACACAACATACGATGACAGAGATGACAACGCAATGCGAAGCTCGACAGCTAATAGATTTTAGATTGTAAATTTTGTCTAATCTTACAAATTGACAGTAGTTGTGACGTTTTTTATATGGAAACATGCATTACATGCAACAAGATATTTATAATATTACATTACATGCAACAAGATATTTATAATAGAATAATTGAAGGGCGTACTCTCGTAGAGCATCAAGCCGTTTTCCGTGGCGGCATACTGCCAAGACTTACATACATGTTCCATATCAGCTTTTAAGAATAAATGGGAATGTAATCAGCACCAGGATTTTTTAATCTTAGTGAAAGAAATGCCTATACACTGTTGCCTTGCCGGGGGTAATTGGATTGTATCGAACTCGTACCGAATAAAACCTTACAATATTCTTTCCACACATCGGGCT
>JWHW01029517.1:166991-179542 GCA_000931545.1 Papilio glaucus | reverse complement strand
ATTGACAGTAGTTGTGACGTTTTTTTATATGGAAACACGCATTACATGCAACAAGATATTTATAATTATAATAATTGAAGGGCGTACTCTCGTAGAGCATCAAGCCGTTTACCGTGGCGGCATACTGCCAAGACTTACATACATGTTCCATATCAGCTTTTAAGAATAAATGGGAATGTAATCAGCTCCAGGATTTTTTAATATGAGAAATGCCTATACACTGTTGCCTTTCCGGGAGTAATTGGATTGTATCGAACTCGTACCGAATAAAACCTCACCATATTCTTTCCACACATCGGGCCACGGGAACACTCTCAACTAAAACAGATAGTCGTCATATTATAACAATAAGTCCACATAATATAGTCCACTTTTAAATAAAACAAAGAAGCTCACGTGACTTTTCTCGTTTATAAATATTTTCACTGAACTAGAGATCGTATGATAGGATTAAATTACCGCAAATGTTTGCTTTTGTGTAGAGGTTAGCAGCGGACACTCAATTATGAGAAATGAGGCTACCGGACCCGAGCACTAATTAGTTAGTTAGAATTAATTAGTGACCTAGTACGGGTATATTAAGCCTGTTTACCATCGATAAGCCGTAACGCCATCGTACGACTCTTATTTAGACGGTTAGAGCCTTAAAGCCTGGCTTAAACAAATCAATATATTTAGCTAAATGTACAAATTTTGTATTTTCGTTAATTTACCCGTCGTTTAGTATTAATTTAAAAAGTGATGCATCGCTCAACGTGTATGATAATTAGTTAATTGGTAATTAAAGACAGCATGACTATTCTCCACGTGTCCTTTGGGTGGTACTAAAAGCAATGGTAAAGCCCCGTAATTGCTTGGTTGCTGTAGGACTCAGTTCGCCTGGAGAAATACCTCATTTGTATGAGGTGACCAACCAACGTGAATTGGAAATTAACTTCTAAGTTTTGCCCTATTCATGAAAAATTAGTAATTTTTACAGACACATAAGTATACATTTATTAAATTTTCTATGATAAATTCATGCCTTGTCCGTGACCCGTCTATATTGATGGTATTTCCAAGCAGTATTTTGTATTCATAACTGAATTCTGGTTATGAAAAGAGTCATGGAAATACTATATTTAACGAAATTTTGCAATTCCAGATATTTAATAACGAAAGAAAAAACTAATTCGGTTTCGTTATATTGCGCGGTGTAATTGAAATCTCAACTGGAGAAGTTAAACGGAAGCAACGCGCTCAATTAAACGTAAGCACAGAAACAACTGCAATTAAAGACCAACGGCGCGCGTAACAAAACCACTTCTAGTGCAATCCACTTTATATTGGTTCTGAATTGGAAATACAACTACAGAGTTTTGTCGCAATATTGTTGCACTACTATTACGTATAATTGTTTGAGTTTTGTATTACGTTGTTTGAATTTACATTGTGAAATCTATATACGTTGAACTCGCTAAAAACGTTTTTTAAGAAAAGCATAATACTTCTTCACGCCTGTCTTCTGTGAGGTCGTGGAATTTCACCGGTCGAGGCAACCCATTCCTTCCACAGATGTTGTTACGCGCCACCACTGTTTAAAGTTACAATAGGATCGCGTCTGGTTAAAACCAAGACAATAACAGCCTTTCATATCTCTCTTCGCTGATCCAATAAGTTATCATTTGTCTGTCTTATTAAGTAAGCTCGTGAGAATATATTTCATGTAACTTAATTTTCGTTTAAAAAAGTATTTAAATAACTTCTCGGCCGTATCTTAAATTTACAGATTCGCGTAACAATATTTTTTTCTTTCACATTTCTGTTCTCTAACAATATATTCGTTCAATCGTAGATCAGAGATTATTGTAATGTTCAATTCCACCGCTATCGGAGCGCGCTGTGTTACATTTCACATCGCGCAGAATGGAATAAATGACATATTTTCTTGTTGGGAGATTGTTGAGGATATAGCCAACGAAGCGTGTATGAAACATGAAACAGCGACAGTCGCGAAATATACGCAGGTATGAGCACTACAAATAATTTATCAGCCAAGAACGTAGTCACGTCCCATGTTGACGTACTAACTAAAAAGATGTAAAGTATGCTAGAAAAACAGGTCTACACATCGTAGGTCGGTCTTTTACAAGGTGGACCGATAATGTGGTCCAGATTGCGGGCGCCCACTAGATGAGGACTGCAGAGGTCCGAGCTTAGTGGTGATTCATGAAGGATAGTTCAAAATCACCGTAAAATAATTATTTACTTCCTTTAATTTACCTTTGCTCGCTTTTCAGAAACGTTTTAAAGAAAACATGATACTTAATAATTTGCCTCTTACAACCTCTGTCAGTTTTTACATCATCTTAATATTGTATGTTGGAAAAAAATTGATGATCGTGGAATTTCATAACCAAAATTTATTAAAACTACTTGCGCGGAATCTGCTGAGCAGCAAGACGCAAGTTAGTCATTATGCTACTGGAAACTTGCAACCGTAAAACTACTGCAGATCAAGAGAGAACTTAAAAGATAATATAAATCCAGGTCATTAAAAGGTATTTCAAAGTATTGAAGCAAAGTTTTAATGAACAATAGAAAACTTTTTATTTCTTATTATGTTCCCACACAATTTACTAATGACGGTCTTTCTTCTCAGATCTTAAAATCCCTTATACCGATAGAGCCAAGCAAGATTTATTTTTTCACAAAATCATTTCTCAGGTGAGTTTTTCCCCCTTTTTTTCAACTTCCTTTTTTTGAGACAAAAACACGATTTACCAAAAAAACATCCATCGTCGTCCAGGTACTAATATTAAAGTTAGGATGATAAAATACACCGCCGGCAAAAAACTTTAATTCTGTAACTTATACATCAAATATGTAGTTTTTAATTCACTAGATATTTCGCTCTTTAAATGCAAGTCGCAAATCCGCTTATGCAAAATTCCACGCGAATCAGCAAAGCACGCCCGGATGCCGAAAGTCCTCTGGCGATAAAAAGTTTCCGGCTTATGAAATAGCATTTTTAAATAACTTCCGAAATGAAATAATAACGTTATACTCTGCCATCGCAGATCATATTTTTTAGGGAATCAAAATTGGGAGTCGACGAGTATTTTGTATTTTTATTTAAAAAGCATTCCACTTAACCTATTTATATTTATCTCTATCTATATATATTTCAGGACAAAATTAGTAGGTATGATAACCAAATATTGTAAATGAAGATATATAACTATATTTCCTTTATAACTAACTCAGTTTTAATTATTTTTCGATTACAGCGACGTAAAACCTAACTCCCTTGAATTTAAAGCTTGCTTTTAAAGGAAATAACGACGAATTTTGGTATAGCGACTGATTTTGATGAACATTTGTTAAGTTCCTAGAAATTCCTTGGAGATCGCCTCGAAATCGAGACCAAGTCAACAAAAAACATCGAATTAATTTAAATCGTTATACTTCCTTGTCTTTTGTTTACATTCAATGTTTAGACAAAGTTTTGTTTATATAGTCAGGTTCTTCTTTGTTTCTACCTATGTTATTAAATATTATTTTATCTTACTGCAAATATACTATAGCTTAATTTCCTTAAGTGAGTAAAGCAAACACAAAACGTGAACGAACAAACAATTTGAATAAACTAAATGGCTCTTTTAAACGCTTACGCCACAAGATATCATAAGTTATTCAAGTTATAGCAACGTACGGAGAAAATCCATGAACGTTACCAAATGAGACGCATAAAATTTTAAAGTAGGACTGCGCTTGTGGGTTACCTCGCGTTGATTTTCTATTATTTTTCAGATTTGCATTCAGAATTAATAATATAGCTAATCTTTGCCCAGAATTTGTCCGCCGCTATAGTAAAATAAGTCTAATACAAGACGCAAATTATTAAGAAAATCAAAATTAATAAAAAACATGACCATAAGAACATATCAAATAAATTTCAACGTGAATATATTTTTCTTGTATCACTGAAAACAAATATAAAACAGGATAAGACTAAACAATGAAAATTTAATTAAAACGTTGCTGAGAAACAACGCGACTTCCAAACGGGACAATTGAAATCTCAACAAGAATCAAAACAGATCGCTAGCTAGTCTTTATAAACATTGAAACTAAAGATTTGTGTGTGATTTGTGATAACTAAAGATTTTTGCCAAGCATGGAGTCTTTTATTTTAATATAATCTTTATTATATGTACAACATAAAGTTCGTCGATTTTCACATGAATTGATTAATGGGTAATTGTACCTTTAAGCTATCATCGTCAAACATCTGTCTATATGTACTAACATCATGATTTGCATGCAAGAGAGCAATCAGTTTACCCGATATTAATCGACCACTATCCATAGGCAGCTGCAACAAGCTAATAAATTGCAGATGCGTTGCCTACCTTTAATAGACGGAAGAAGGAATAAACAGAATTTTTATCTCTTCCTCTGGATTTCCGTACCATAACTGTCAAATCCTCTTCCCATCCTATCATTTCCCAAGTAAAAACGGATACAAAGGGGAAGAGGACTATTCCTGTAAAGCACTTAAAACATCGTGAATTTATATTATTACAATTAACCACGATAAAATGTATAAAACCAGATTCACTATATAATAAAGTTTACTGAGCCAAATTGAGCTTAGCAGATACAGCGGAATTTAATAAAGCATGAAGTGAGAAGCGTTCGGCAGTTAAATCGAAAATAACCTGTCGGCGGGAAATGAAGTCAGGTCTAACTCCGACTAGTTGGAATTCACTTAACTCGCGGAAGCGCTCCTTGATTCATCGCACGTAGATCTACACTAGAACTTTTAATAACTTTTTAGTACTTTTGGTAGAATTTCACTTTATTTTGTGATGGCATTAGAAGGCAAACCAATAACTATGAAATTAAGATACTTGCTACTTTTCAAATTAATAAGGCTCGTTCATAACCTCCCTGTCAGTTTCCCACTTATTAAGGTCGGCACAATATGACCGTAGTCCGTATAGGTTTTGGCTACAGTTTACACTGCCTAAAGTCAACTCTCTTTGGTAATCAGGCTAGTTGAAGTCAATAAAAATTATCTTACAAGTTTGAGTTACAGTTAAGCGCAGTCATCCAAATCAACAAGCATCTTATCGTATCATATCAGTAGATGATAGATAGGGTAGAGTGAACTTGCAATCTAAAAAGCATTTTCTCAACATCTGCACACGGGGTTCATACATTTCACTCGTTCAATAAAAACCTAATGACGTCGGTCGGGGACGTGGATTGCAATTCATCTTACTTTACGTCGCGGCACGTACCAGTGACTGCGCACTTTGGTGTTAGTATTTTCTATTTTTAAAATATGAAACTATCTAGGACTGAACAAAGTCCAAGAACAAAAGCGACGATGACCTCGCAAAAGTTACTTTTACCTTTGGCTAGATTCTTGGATTAATGCAATGGTGACAGCTTCTAACCGTACAAAGGTAAACTGACTTCACTTGTACCTAGTTTTCTGTATCACAGATATGATAGAACCTGACCAAAACATACGCTTGTTATCTTTAAAGAAACACACAAATACTTTGCATGTACTACTTATTATTATTATTATATTAACTATTAAGATTCACTATTTTCATTAAAAAGCATTTACCAGATTTTAATGTCATTTTTATCAAATTAACTTAGTCTTTTTGTTTTATTGAGTGCCACTATGAATAATAAATAAATAAATTAGTAATAAATTACATAAAGGCATATAATTTATAACTTAGTGTACGATGTACACTGTGCCTCAGATGATAATTAATAAAAACCTCACAGAGGCTACGACCCTGCGAGGTGAGTTTTTGTACATTTGTCATACTCAGTCGCGGGCCCATCTGGATAGTTTATTGCGCAGTGCTACATTGTGACACATTACTCCACAATTTATTATTGCTATTTGTCTCAACTTACTTACAAGTTAATGGAATATATATTTATAGGTATATTCTTCTAACATATCAAATCACACTATTAATGATGTAGATGTATACATGATCATCATCAGGGTATACGCCTTCCCACAGTATGCGGTCTTCCGCTTTCCGCATCCTTTGCAGTGACTTCTTGCAGCCATCGCGAGGTCATCGGTCCATGTGGAAGGCCCACACTTCAGGTCTCCATCCGCGGTTTCAATTCCACGATTTTCCGTCCCCATCTGAAGTAGCTCGACATGTGTGACTGGGCCACTTCAGCCAACTGGTTCTAAGAAGTATAACTGTCGAGATACGATCATTGATTCTACGTGTAACTGTGAATGATAGCGTTATACATATATGCGTGAATGTTTGGACGTGGACGCGAGAGAGGTGTGCCAGGATTGCACCACATAGTAATATGTAATTTCAGGAAATACTTTGCATATGTTTTTTGTAATTAAATATTTTAGTGTGGCATTAATGTTCAAACGAAATTGTTTCACATTTTCAATAAGTCAACTCCACGTTTACTTACTTTATTATGTACTCAAGCGTAACAGAATCAAGTTTATTAAGTTACGCAAACCATTACCCACGTACTTTTATGCTCAGTTAAGAGATATTAATATTATATACTCTGAGCTTTATGTACGTACGATACGTTGTATTAACATATGATTGTAATTTGTTTGAATTAATAAAGAAGTTACGACTCTGTTCTGTAATTTGTCAAAGGCAAGGACGGCACGCGTTTTAAGTAACAGTTAAAAAAATATTAAGATCCAGAAATAAAGACATAAGGGGCTTTCAAACGTATGTATTAAGGGCTATCTAAGGAATCGAACTTTCCACTGTGTCATCTTAAAGGACGCCGGTAACCCCCGCACTATTTGAATTTAATGAATGCGTTTTACCTCTACTGTGTTATTACCGCTGAAACTATAAATGAGTAAATATTCACACATGTTCACCGTTTAAACAAAACTCTGTTTTAACTATCACTTAAAAGCACGTTTATCTCTTAAATTTATAGCACTTAACTACAAGATTCCACTAGCTTTATGACTGCTTGTTCACCGCAACTTAACGACCAACTTAATTAATACTTGACTCGACAAAGCGCAAACGCAAAATACTTAATAGACTAGTATTCGCTTGTTTTTTGTTGCGAGCGAATGCTAATCTATTATCATTTAATATTTTTGAATTCTATAATTGAACTCTCTAATTCTCTGTAACTCTGGCATAGATAAAAACACAGGCTTAAGGGCGCATAATTATGACCGATAAGGACTGCTGACGGAAGTGAAAAATCGATACAGGTGGGCAGGCGCAACAATAGTTTAAAAATAAATAATTAATCAACACAAAAAACACAAATTAAGCCCTTGTAAACACAAATTAAGCCCTTGTAAAAAACACAAATTAAGCCCTTGTAGCTTAACAATAAAATTCAAAATTGAACACAACAAAAAAAAATAAAAAAAGTTCGTGGAAACTTTTCCAAATTCGTATAAGTATGTTGCAGACGCATGTTGCAACGGATATTGTTGATGACTGTTCATGCTAACCTAAAAGATTTTCCCCATACTTAAACAGAAGAGACTCGAGAGAATTGATTTTTTAATACTTATAGAAAGTTGTCCGACAATGGAATCCAATGTCTCGTGACACAATAACTAAATTTTTTAATCTATGAAGTTTATTGATTTTGGTCTCTTCGTTATTACCTTTTTACTTTTCATTACATAAACGATTTAATCCGTAAGTGACTTAAAAGAATTCTATTAAGAAATTCAATTATCAGGGTAACTTTCTGTGAAATTGGCTCGCGTTTTCGTGATATGAATCTCTGTTTGCTGAAAGCGCATTAAGGGCGAATAAACACGGTTCGAAATAATCTCATTTAAATTTAGAATTCGTAATAAAACTATGTAAATGTTGTACATACGTCATATTTATGAAAAAAAAATTGTGTCAATTGTAATTTGTTCCACATATTACAATTCTATTAATGTTTCTAATATCAAATGATCAGGTCAATGAATTTTTTATTTATTTTAGAAGAGATTTTGGTACAATTTCAAGGTCCAATTAAAAAGATAACATCCGTTGCAATTGGCACAGCATGTAAAAGAAATCAGAATCAGATTGTTGTTAACAAGCGCACCCGCACCCCAGCCGCCAGGAATTTTGGATACTATGATAGTGAGGCACCAATAAGGCCTCCGGCAGCAAAAGAACTGCGACAATTGAGTCAGTACGCTGCGACTAATAAGAATGTAGATAGGGAATGTTACGACCAGGGCTTAATCCGGATTAAAGTAACTGATTATCAGCCTTTCTTTCTCGTAGAGAACAATGGTTTCAATGAGTTTGTCAAAATACTCCAGCCGAATTATGTATGAAGAATACATTCACTATTCCATGTTACAACCGCGCTAGAGCCATAAAGTAGCGTCTCTGCTCCTCGACTATAGTCAAATATATCCCGGATATAAACCACGACTTCATTGAAAACTGTCTTATTGAAGTTTTGATCAACCCTTTGTTACCTTTTCGTACTTTACTTGCCTTACTACTATACATGATTTTTAGCTCAAGATCATTCGGATCGCGAGCCCTGTATTCGATGAAGCTGTAAGAACCGTCAATAAGGTTACCAGCAACTACTTCTCCGAAAATACATACATACATTCATACATGAACCCACCGAAACTATGATTTCGGTGATTGGTAATGGCGAAAAGAAGACCTTGAGGTTTGTAAAATGTACGAACCAATTAGATATTGAATTTACTATATAAAATTGTAAATCTAATTCTAAAGCACTGTTTTTGATTATATTTATGGCATTGTTTAACTTGATTTGACTATTTCATTAAATCACAAGGGTATTTAATAATCTTCATTTACGACTATTTTGTTACGTCCGTAAAATTTATATGGATTTTAATATGTAACAGCCAGAGAGTGGATTGTTAATATTTATATATGCAACAATAAAAGCTATAATAAAATTGAAATAGCAAATGCTGCAAGACTAACGCTACCTTTTATTTCAAAGCGAGGAACGAGAAAGATGTTTTTTTCCGTCGGAATAAAATAAACTCGCTCCACTCGCTTTATATTCGGTGATTCAAATTTACTTCAGCATAATTTTACAATGTAAATAAAATTGTAGTTTTATTTTTACTTACCTATACCGATACGAAGGAATATTTTCAACACCTAAGATATTTAATATACTAACAGCTTTGTATAGAAAATAAAGAGAATTTAAAAAAGAAAAATTAACGTAAAAATTTTAAACGAGGATAATATGAATGGTAAGTACAAATAAATTTAAAGGATATAATTATTTATGTTGATGATCGAGACAATTCATTCAATAGAAAATGCTACTATTGATTTTTATGGGGGCAAGCAAGTAATCAAGGACCGAACTCATCAACAACAATGAAGAAACATAAATATGTGATGATATAATCACTAATTGTGTTACAGTGGTAAGAAACAACTTGATAATACAATAGGTAATTAAAAATATTTTAAAATAACCAAATTACCCGACGGACTGTATTGACAGTTTAATGGTTTGCTTCCTCTATGCAGGTTATATCCTGACGTCATATGCGCTATGACGTCAGCCTCAACACTCCAGAGTATATAAATCTAAATAAGTATATGAATCTAATGACACCTCACATTTATAAATCGGTCAAGCCGTTTAGTCTACAGGGAGCCACAAAGTCACGAATACACAAACATATGTACATACATACATGTACATACATATATATCTACATACAGATATCCATGGCCGCGAAATCATTTCATATAATCTCTCCTTATGTGAGTCAGTCGGGTAAAAATGAGATAGAATGCTTAGTTGCCAGTTAAACTTATCGTATGAAAATCAGTAGTCAATTCCCGTAGTTCTACTCACTCACATACCGCCATACGTTTATCTTCAGTCAATTTCACGAATTCATTCAACAGCCAGCAAGTCATTGAGGCTAGCTCTACCGAATAAATCACTGCAGAGCAACGTTTCAACGAGTTTATCGTTGAGCGAATTTAGGCGTTCAAATGAAGACCGTGTTGTGGTTGTAATACGTTAAGTCTGATGGGATTTGCTTTAAGCATTGTTTATTCAAGCGATACCCCAATAAATTTGAAAGCCTACTCAAAAGCTCACTAAAGTTACAAAGGCTTTAAAATTGTGTTTCCACCTAGTTTCTATTGGCGAAACTTGACGGGATTTAAACGAACAACATTTACATTGGTTCTAACATAGTTTTACCAAATTTCTGGTAAAATTTAATTCAATTTTAAACATTAAAACTATTCTGTATAAATTTTTACTTTATAAATAACTTACTCGTATCATTATCAGTTGCAAAATTTCCTCGAACAAAATGGAAATGTCTGTAGATAGAAATCTATATATATATATTATATATAGATAAGCGCCCAGTTTATAAAGATTTTACATAAATATTCAGTATGTATGTAAAGGAATATAATAGCAAGCTATATAACTGTGAAAGATGAATTTTATTTCCAACAACAGTCTGATGTGATAGCACACTAAAGAACATATTACTGTAGTTTTAAATAGGCATTAATACTCAAAATGTGCATTATTATTTGGCACTCCGTTAATACCCCTCTCTCGCTTCTTCTAAACCCATGCATGTACGTATACATGCTTATTATTTACAGATTCTCTTAAAATCTTTAGTATCTCAACAATCAAGGCAATTCAACAGTTCGTCTACAACTATCGTTAGGTAGTGTTAGTTAATTTATTTTTGTCCCACATAGATACCTTGTCACTCCTTCTCCTTTCATATAGTAACGTATACATTTTATTTTATTTATTATATGTTTACGAAGAAGGTCGTCTATTTTTATTATTAATTTTATTTAGTACTAGAATGCTAATTAGGCACCGCCGCAATTACTGTTCGCTTATAATTACGTGAGCGCGTTGGATCTACTCAAACACTTGTTTAGATTTTAATTTTCTCTATTAAGTGAATAAACGGAGAGAAAAATGCTTTAAAGCTCCGTTAATTATTTTCTAATTGCATTAAAGTATTAATTATTAATCAATTAGTTATTAGATTGAACGATAAAATGAATACGTAATGATAAATTAATGTGTTCACCAATGTAATATAAACAATGTTGTATATTTGATGGATCATGTTCTAAAAAGGCTGTTCAATAAAAAAAACAGTACAGCAACGTGAATTTCAAGCCAAAACTCATGGGATGATCAGATTTCATTAACAAAAAAGGTTTCACTGTTTGCAGACTCAGCCACGTGGTACGAGTCGCAAATAAGATTACAAACTTAACGAAGAATATTAAAGTTTGAGTTAAACAAAGCTGGTTTAATATTGGAACGGTTAAAAAGAACTTTTGCCGGCGGACGAGAGTTTTGTCAGCTTAACAGCGGTTACAGCGCTTTACGTTGTTTCCGTCGAATTTTCATACTTGTCTCGGATGGTGGTCAAAAGCAGCTTTTTAATTAGAGATTCGTATATTTTTTAATCCAGCCTTTGTAGGGATAAAGACTTCTTTCATTATAACGGTACACTGTTTGTTTGTGGTGTGAGCTTGTCGACAAACATCTTTGTGTATTATGTTACATCTGTTTACAATTTTTATTTTTCCTTTTTTTATGAAATGTATATGAATAAAAGTTAAAACCATTTACCCTTTTACTTTTACTTTTGCTACTTTAAGATACATATACATCTCCAATGAGAAAATTTAATGCAGAAATCATAATTTAAATTACTCACTATATTATCCGGTAGAAATAAATTAACATAAAGAAAGAAAAAAAGTTTATTCGTTTGAATACAAATTGTTATACAAAATTATAAAATTACAGACAAACGTATAGGACAGCGGTCAGCTAGGTTGTAGGGTCCACAACACTGATTTACAGCGCCAATATACTCAATATACCTATGGCTCAGATAAAGCTCAGAGAAGCCATGGACTTCTGACGGGATTCCGGTACAATGAGATCCCTTGCTCATCCCAAACTACCACCTCTGAATCAAAACTGATTCAAGCTAAACATCTTTCACCAAGTCTTCTAATGAAACTGTAATTAACTCTTTAACTAACGACTTTATTCAGTGTAAAGTTTCGATAACAACGGGCATTTAGCCAGCTACGTTCTTCCGATGTATCACAGTAATTTTAGCCCCGTTAATAGTCCTTCACGTCAGAGTTTGACGACGAAACGTCTAGTCACTATTGAAAATTCAAAAGTTTAGTGGCTTTTTTCTATTTTTAAGAAAGTTTGAAAATGACTGATGAAGCTGACGTCCGCAGTGACAAAGTCGACAGGAAAAAAGGAGTGGATATTCGAAACTTTGCCGTTTCAATATTATCACTGAAGCATTGAGATCATTGAGGTGGCGAAATTACATTTTCGTCACTAGCATTTTTAATGTTTTTTTTATTAAGAAATGCTGTTCGCGCAAATACGTCTGGCAGATAAAAGTAGCAAAGTTCAATAACTCAATTAATACAGTGATGTAAATTCGCAACCACCGACATAACCCTTTCATATTGGCCTTATGA
>JWHW01029517.1:140889-157601 GCA_000931545.1 Papilio glaucus | reverse complement strand
TTATGTTTGAAATTCTAGACGAATAGTTCAAGCCATACGAAAAGTTTTAGTTCAAATAAAAATTCAATCTTCAATCAGAAAATGTTTCCAATTTAAAATGAAACAGATCCCCTACGTCGCATCGGTTAGTATCTTTTCCAACTACAAACTAAAACCTATCGAATCGGAATGCGATGATACTGCAAACACGAGCCGAAGTTGCAATACGCGACTACGTTACATTGAAATACATTTCGTTCAATTTGACATGTGCTAACATACAGTAAAAATAAATGCCTATAACTTGTTAGAGAACTAAACACTAGTTTTATTTATTGTATTGTAATTAAGATAAAAGATATGCCCAATGTTCAAGTGATAATAAATGATCCAAGTGATTTATAGACATCTAATTATATTCAATGTACGTATAAGATCCTACTTTCAGTAATCAGCCAATATAAACTAAGTAACGTAATATGTTAAAGATTAAATAGAAAATTAATATGATTTTTAAACGGTTTTATTTTACGTATATTATGAAAATAACCAGCCGGCACACTTTCCGCCTTATTTATAATTTTGTTACCTTATTAGCTGTATTAATTGCTGGATGGGTTATACCCAGGCCGATCCATTAATTGAAAGCACATTGAGCTTGGGCACAGTTGACGACAGCAAGGAGCGCGGTGCAGGGTTTGTCGCATCAAGCGTACAGTCCCGACATCGGTGTGAGACCCACATTTGATTTTATTTTCGCGCGCATTAGGTTTTATTTTGCGATAACTCGTAACATAATCATTATAAGTTTATGGTGTAAAGGATTATCATAATGTGCATGAAATACTTAAGGTAATAGGTAGTAAGGTACGTATTTATCTTGATGAGTATTAATACTGTATCCGTCTAATGACTTTTCAATTACCGTATTGTAAGCGACCATTTTTTTAGAAGTTGGAATGGGTATAGTAAGCTATCCTTAAAAGATATACAATTCCGTAGTACATTATTTTGATGTATTTCGTAACGTTTAGAAAGGCGGTACATCTTTTTTTTTCATGAAAACCATTCAATTTTATAAAGTCTTTTAAATATTTTATTTAAAACATCTGAGTCTACACCGGTTTAAATATGGATATATTTTGGTTCTTGTGTCAAACCATTTTCTAGAAGTTAAAATATAAAGCTAGATTGTAAAGTCTTTACACTTTTTAGAAATAGAACTAAAAAATGTATTTAAGAAGATAATTAATGCATTTACCTTGCGTTAAAATATTACAAACGAGCTAATAAACAAACAGGAACTTTTTTTAAGACGCATTAAGTACGAATCTAGGGAGTAATTTGGATAAAATTTACGAGTCATTACGCGTGACCATTTAAATTTCAGACATAAATGTTCTTTTATATCCTTTAAGAACGTTTATGTTCATTCCATTGTATTTAGTTATCTTGTTCATTAGCTGTTAGTAAACCACAAGTTAAATGAGTCATGGAAATGAAGTTCCCTGGTAACAACAGATTTTTGTCTTAATGACATATCATGCCTAGAATATGAGAAATAATCATCATAGAAGAAGAAGATTTTTGGGATTATATTATGAGATGCCTGGGGAACGAGGGTATAATACAAATATTGATACATGGTGAAAAAAAAACACTGAGTTAGATTAAAGTTTTAGTACCTGAAATGAATTCTAACCTCAAAACATTTAATTTTTTTCTGATCCAGCGTATATAATAATATAATCAAACACCAGCTTACAAAAACTGCCTTCTTTTTCTAGCAATTTTTCAGACAATCAATTGTTTTTTATGTAACAAGTTTGCAAACGAGTAAGCGGATCACCTGATGTTAGGTGAGCGCTACCCATAGACATCCGCAATAAGCAAATGTATTGCAGATGCGTTGCCTACCTTTAATGGACGGAAGAGGGCATAGACAGGAATAAGGATATTTCCTTTTGCCCGTTAACATTCTACCCGTCTAATCCTCATCCCTTTACCATCCTATCCTATTGAGGAAAGGGTGGGAAGGGGAAGAGGACTGAAATTAGGCCTCCGGCACCTCACTCATCAGACGAAACGTAGAATACTTCTACTTCACGCCTGTTTTCTGTGAGGTCGTGGTATTTCACCGGTCTAGCCGGCCCATTCGTGCAACAGATGTTGTTGTTGCGGGCTCTACCACTGTTAAAGTGCTCTATCAATGCTTAACGTGCGGTAACGTTACGTATTCGTCAATTGAAAACCTTTCGTCTCCAAAGATACCGTAAGACTTTCTTATTGTCATTAATCTGAATACGTCCTCGAGTCTAGTCTAGTCGTTAGTCTTTATTAGTGATATTATTTGTGAAAATATTAAATTGTTTTGTAGGATTGTAGTAATAGAATGTAATTTAAATACAGGTACATTTTCATATTTGTAATATAAAATCTACCCGTCCAAATGAAATATTTGAAACTGCGCGCAAAGGAGTGGAAGTTTATGCAACAGTGACGCGGCTGGGACGGGGTCACATGTAAATCCATTTCACTCAACCTGACACCTCCCGCTCGCAAAATGAACCAGCCAGATTGAAGTGATTCGAGCGGCAAGATGTAAGTTCGCGGATTAGAGTACCTATTTTTTTCTGTTCCTATTTTGCTTAAAGCAATGGTCAGGGTTCAACCATTATCATTGTCTTACGCATATATTTTTTGATAACATTTGTGCCAGATATATGAAGATTGGCTCATTTTCTGTCACTTTAGGGCGCCACTGTAGTTTTGAAATCAACTCAATTTTCACATCTTTCAACACTATTACAGTATAAGTCCTCCTTTTCACCACTTACCTTACGATTTTTGTTACGAAATTATAACATTGTCTTCCAAGCAGAATGCACGGGATCGGCCCTGAGCCTATCATAAATTTTCAATAAAATAATGAAATTTCCAGACTCCATACACATGATGTATATACGGTACTTATAACGAAAATGCAATTTTTTAAATTTTTGTCTGTCTGTCTGTCCGGTTATTCTGGGTAATCTCCGAAACGACTAAACTGATTTGGATGTCACTTTTGCTGGAAGATAGGTAATATTGAAAGGCTCATTTAATTTAAGCAAAAGAATTAGGGTTCCGCGCAAAAAGTTAAAAACCCTCGAAATTGTGAAAAAATAAAGCGTCGCCACATCGAAAGCGCTCGCCCCTACCTGCAATAACACAAAGATTGCCTTAAGCAGTAAAATATCTATACAGATAAATAAAATTGAAGTGTCTGTATGTAATATCAAAACAATTAAAGTAAAAAATACGATTATAAACTTTTATTCTGCGAAGTGATTAATATGTTTCATTTGATTTCACGCGGACGAAGTCACGGGCAACAGCTAGTTAAACCTAAAGTTTTAGTGAAACATGTTTATCGTGTTACATGCCTGCATGTTTTAGCTCAATTGGAACCATTAAGTGGTCGTCATTTTACCACAGATGAACACAAGAATTCCTTACAACATTTTGTAAGCTCCAAAATATTAGAGAGCAAGAAAGTGGTCAAAGCGGCCATGACGCTAGCGCAGCGCACTGCGGTCTCGTTAGTTGTGCAGTAACAGCCAACATTTAACTCGACGTCTACACACCGACACGATGAGAACGCGCCAACACATGCTTCCCTCACAAGCACCTACAAAAATAATATCAAAACGATATTTTACACTATAATCCAGATATAACTTGTACCTAACAATTATTTAATAGTTATACAAATGAAAGATTTATTTTACTCCGTCGTAATGTCGTACTGGCCTAATTTTTCAATAATTACCAAACCTTCCTCATGATCTATGGGTAAAACTTTAGTAGTAGGTGTAATGAAACGCCATATTGAACAAGACTGATATTTTAATGTACCTCCACAATTAACATTTAATATACAAATATATTTCACCTTACCCACATAAGCATAATATAATAATTATACACTACAGTAGGTAGTTTTAAGTACATTGCATTTAGAAAGATGAACTGATGCGGCCGAGTTATTAATCACCTGTACTACTATACTAATCATTTTTCACTAGTGTCATGTAGCTTCTCAGGTAATAATATTTTATTTCTACCGGCTCATGCCGTAGTAGGAGCTCGGTAGAAATGCATTACATTTAAACCAACAAGAACTTTATTCGTCAACTAACCGGATTCAACTACATTAGTAACAAAGAAATTAGAAAAACGTTTCCGGAACTCGAAACAAAGGAAACAGAAGTTGGTAGCTGCCCAAGTTGTTTGTTGCCATAAAACTTTAAACACGACAGCGAGAAATTTGTCACCCGGGTGGCAAAGTAAACGCGATGCCCGGCAATTTATAGACAAAGCTCTTCAGTGAGCTCAAGTCGGTCGTACTGCAGTACTAGTATAGTTTTTCGAACAAGAGACTAACGAAAAATTCGAGCTTTTTAAAATTTCGCTGCGCATAAGGGATACGCCACGACTTCATAGTCTGGAATGTAATAAAATTCCATTTTATCTACTATTTGTCCATTTGGTAATAATCAGGTGGATCTTCCATACCCGCTATATTCTTTTACTTATTACATAAAACCTCGAGTCAGCCCATGACCATGGCGCATGCAACTGTGGCGAAATATCAAAAAGGCTAATCGTGGTAAGAATCCCGTTTCTTACAAACTTTGTATTACATAAAACTTAATTTTCTGCATATGGGACAGCAACTTCGATGTTTGTTGTGCGTGTTTACAGGTAGGTTTACTGGTAATACCGGTATAAAAATGTTATACCTACTATATACAGTACAATCTTAAATTAACGTCCGTTTCAAGTTTGTAACTATTTATGAGCAATCTGACTTAAAGTATACTGACCACGACTACTCCATACATTATAGCATTGACCTGTAATCGTTTAACTGACAATAAATATGTATTTGTGTATTTTTCTAAGCTGTCCATCTTTTTGTTGCTGATATACCTCGAGTTCCAACGAACCGAATTGAAGCGTCGTTTATTGAGATATTACATAGAGTGGCGAATTTGTTTTCTTTTTGTTTTGTTTTCTTTTTAATTTCTTTATGCTAGTCTCTAAGAACATTGTTATTAACAAAATGGACACCATAGTCAAAAATAAAGTCTGTTATTATTATTATTGAGCGAGAAGATTGCGAGAAAATGTTGCGTCAGCTTTTCCATTCATTTACGACATGGCTCCATGTACCTATATTTCTTAATTTTATCTACATATGCTGCCGATCGCGGATTTCTTAAGTTAAAATTTTGTTCGCGAACGTTAACCCTTACATGTACTTCGGCAATTTTGTCTTCATATTGCTAGTCACGTAGGCGATTCGGAGTCATGTTCGACAAATACGAACAAGTTCAAGAGAAGATTGAATATAATGGTTAATGTGATCTTAAAACAAGAACTTCATCAAACACTGTTCCTAATTAATTATCTTTAATAAAATCAAAAATCTATACATCAAATAAGATTATGTTAAAAACAGGTTTTCGAAGCAGCCAACCATACTAAAAGTAATCTATATGCAAATAAGTCATTTCATGCGTCACAAAGATTATTCGGATCGAGAAGTGGATAGAGGACGAGTGTTGCCCGCAAAAGCAGGCTAAGCTCAGACAGGCTGCAGGCTGTACTTAGTTGATTGGGAACTTTGGGTCGAGTCGAGCAACAGGCGTCTTGATCAATGAGTCACACTGGCCTCTTCCCCTTTCCCCTGCGCCGCACTTGTTGCGCGATTCAAACAAAAACTGTCAATCCTTTCACATTAATATGAGCAATTATCCCCTTTAATGTCTTGGTTAGCACAATTCTCACACAAATATTTCAGTTACTGCCACAGTTGAAGTTAATCTTCAGACAACTTAAATACTTTGGTTTGCTTTGGTTATATTTATTAGTATCAAGTATAAATATAATAATCAAATTTTATAAAATTGACATTTTTTTCTAGGAGCGTTATCATAGTTATATGATAAAGAGTATTAAATTCATACATAATAATAATAAAATCAGGACTGTCAAGTTTTTGTTATCTACTCGCTTTTAATTTTACAGATCCCATATTTATAATAAACTGCGTGTAAATTTTTTTATTAAAAGGAAATTTCCTTTTTCCCGAGGAGGAGATCCTCTGTCCATTATAGGTAGGCAACGCATCTGCGACTAATTTGTTTATTGTGGATGCCTATGGGTAGCGGTCTCTTAATATCAGATGACCCGGTTGCTCGTATGCCACTTTGTTCCATAAAAAATAAGTTTGTAAAAACTTTGTTGTTTGTAAATAGCCTAAGCACAGTCACCCTCGTAAAGAGAAAGTTCGATTTTGCACCGTTAAAAATCTTAAAATGTTACTCATGCCATGACGTCCCTTGGCAGTGCCAGATTATCAAGCCGATCGGTAAGAGCTTGGTCGTTGACGATTTGAGTCGCTCTCCGTTGTATGCGGTGAAATGGAAGAAGCTTATATTGGGGTGCTCAGAGATGCGAGCAGTATTCCATGTGAGGCCGAACTTGCGCCTTGTATCACTGAAGGCTGGAAATACTGCTTTGCTCTACTGAGGACACCCAGCTATTTACAGGCCAACTTGGCCTTGATATTCAAGTATTATTGTATGGTACTTTAATTTCCACTTACATTGCCATAAATTGCAATACAAAAATCGTAATGAAGGATTTAAATTTTCAATGTAATGGAAGAACATTTTTAGAGTCTGGAAAACGATAATTTTTTTTATTAAATAATAAATTCAATAGTACAATTCTATCAATTGTAATTTATGTTAAAAGAACTACTATAATGACATTCACAAACTCTCAATGTTTTATAGTCTATACCAAGTCAATACATTACTTACATGCAATGCAGTATCCGAACGTCAAGCACAACCAGAATGTGGTAAAAAAATGTAAGAGAATGTCAATTTCATATTCTAAGCTATTTTTATATATTCTGTAGGTTCGTCAAACCTATCTCAGAAACAAATTATCATCAAACATATTAGATAAGGCGAACAACTGAATTTGTATAGAAGTGCGTAAGTTTCGACCTTGT
The DNA here is from genome assembly GCA_000931545.1 of Papilio glaucus. Classification (NCBI taxonomy): domain Eukaryota; kingdom Metazoa; phylum Arthropoda; class Insecta; order Lepidoptera; family Papilionidae; genus Papilio; species Papilio glaucus. Next base: position 150,550 of record JWHW01029517.1, on the reverse strand, counting down.
AAGTTTAACTATCTGTAGGTTGTTGTTTTAGTGAGCTAGTTTTCGGTTTATAGCAATCATGAAAAGAGCAATGCAGAAATGTTGGCGTGATTCTGCCACCTTAATAGTTGCTACCAAAAGAAACCAAAACATTACACCTGTGAATAGAGAAACAGGTAATTGTAACTACGACATCTTGTTACAGACTCGAACGCATAACGCTTCCTTCCCGAATAGTGTGGTGTTCCCAGGCGGCGTTTGTGAGGCCGCTGACGGAGACGAGGGGTGGTTTAAGCATCTCCATGCATTTGGGTTCACGGAAAGCGATTTTCAAAGTTTTCATTGTTTTGGGAGTCCATTGACGCCTTTATTTGAAAATAATCCAATTCAAAGGTAAGGAAAATCTCATTTGAATATTATGTTATATATTTACACCGTAGCGACAAAATTATTAGACATAATTATTGTGCATGTTTATTGAACAATGCTATTGACTCAAACAATCTCATATCAGTTTGTTTGCTTTACATTTGTAATTTAGCAAGTTATATTTGGACAAGTGTTTAGTTAAATTTAACTTAGAATACAATTATTTAGAAAAATACAAGACTTTTTTGTAACATTTCAATAATAAATGTAACCAGCAAAACACAAAATGACTGATGCTCAGGTGCTGTTTTAAAAAAATATGATTTTTAATAGTATTAATCTTCAGTATGTAAGTTGTTGTTCTGCTCACTTTAAGTATGAAGTAAAGTAAAATTGATCTCCTATCCCTATATTAAAAATAATGTAAGAAAAGCTAATCCATTCTAGATTTAAGCTATCAATTTAACACATAACTATTAAACAGCATAGAATTGCTGCTAATAACCATAGGTGTTCAACAGCAGTTTTAACTGTTTCAGCAAATTATAAATTTAAGAGTTAGATAAAGTGTCAGAAAGCTAAAATTTTACAAAGAATTAGTTTAATGTTTGCATTAGACCAATATTAGCTACTTTTTAAATTGTAAATTACATCCAAAAATCATCTGGTGTTATAAATGAGCTCGACCAAAGATCTAAGTAATTATATATAGTTATGTTACTAAAAAGTAAAAAATAAAGAGTAAAAAATGCTATAGGTAAGTGAGAACAATTGATAAAATTTATGTTGTACATAATGAAAATGGTTTTATTTTGAATGATGAAACTACAATATTGGGAAAATGGAAGTAATGTTTCAAAAGTGTGTTTGAGTGTGAAAAGTCACCAACTATGTATGAAGAAAAGCATTTAGAAACTGATATTAATATGATTGAAATCATGAAAACTGTAGAAAAATATCAAAGCACCAGGGTATGATAGAATATTGCTTAAAATGCTGAGGATGGTTTAGTTGATTGTTGTTGCTTGTGGGTCTTGTTTAATATATGTTGGAGGCTTGGCTGAGTACCAATTGATTGGTGTTAGACTGTTATCACCTCTCTATATAACAGAAAAGGTTTACAGCATAATTCTAACATTACCGAGGAATCAGCATTCTAGGCAAATTTTATGCTTAGATTTTGACTGTAAAAGTACAAAAGTAAAAATATGGCATCAATAAAGGTGTAGGATCTCTATTGGTGTTTAATCTGTTTATGGATGATGGTTTGAAATATTTGGATGAAGCACATTGTGGATTAAGAATAGTCTTCTGTTCACCAACTACCGCCAATAGTACTGGCACAATTCGCAGCAAACATACAAATAAAAGTCATGGATGGTGCGAAGATAAATGTAGATAAGACGAAAGAAGTGATTGAAATAGTCAGAAATAGTAAAAAAGTGGAACGGGTAACCATATTAGTTATATGCCAATACTTAATGTGAGTGAGAGTTGGGTATGGCAGGATAAAGTAAAATTAATGCAGTTGGGATGGGGTCTCTTAGAAGTATGGTAGGCATGACACTGAGTGATAGGAAGAGAAATAGCATTGTAAGGGAAAAGTGTTGCTTAAAAGAGCATGTTGTGACTAAAATTGCGCAACATATGCTTCTGTGGTTCAGGCATGTTGAGAGGATGAATGAAAGAAGATTTATGTCACCAAAATAAATAGCAGAGTAGGCCAGGGTTGGCCAAGGCGTATTTATACTGACAAGATTATTTACATACTAAAGAAAGGCAGTATAAGAGTACCCATAACCGATGAGTATGTATGGATAGATGTATGAATGTAGAAGAAGCGAAAAAGTTGTGCTAGGACCGTGACAAATAGAAATACTGCTTACACTGCTAGTTAGGGGCATGAGTGTATATATTATAACTAATTGAATTATTTTTAGTTCAACTGTGATCTAATGTTTATTTGATTAAAAGACATGGGTATGCATGGGTTAACACTTTTTACATTTTGGATTTGAACATAGGATCAGTAGCATTTAAAAACATTGAACAATTCCCAATAATGAGAATAATTGACTTCTGAAAGTAGTTAATTAATTTTTAAAAATGTTTAAGTAGTAAATGCTAAAATCTTGTTAAATGTTACCTATTAATTAAATCATATCCAATTATATTAATTTCGAAGCAACAATTTGCGGTATGTGATAAGGGATTTTTTTAATAAGTGTTTGCTTTTAAATTATTGTAAATTGTTGACACCAATAAAATGGTGCATGAGTATTTAATGTTTCATAAACTTAAAAGTGGAATTTGTAAATTGATATGCTCAGCGCTAATGTGATTGTAATGATAATGTTACAATATATTTCTGTGACAGACATGTTGCCTTGAGAATAACTGCAATACGAGAGACTTTTGAGGAACTAGGGCTCCTTATATGCAGTCGTAGTCGCAAATCTGAAAGGGAGAGTGTATGGGCATCGCTTCTATCCGATGATGATCTGAAACATTGGCGAGAAAGGGTGAGGTGAAAAATTATTATTATTATTTCAAGTCCATAAAATTGATTCCCCATGCAGTGTCCATTAAATATCAATTACCATGGTATTAAAAATTAATACTTTTTATCTTAAATATTCTGAGATAATTTTATAACTGATGTAATAGAATTCTTTTGTTTTGTAAATACTTAAATAGTCCTGGCACATCTTAAACTGCTTAAGGTCATGAATGGGAAACATACCCGTACTTTGTGATCCCGTTGTATGGTGACCATCTGTAGTATATGCCAAGACCACTACCCCTCTAGTTTTCGTGTAGTAATTCATTAAAAAATCAATTCAACGTATATTTGTTATACATATAGATAATCGGAAAATATTGAATTGACAGAATTGTTGCATTATTTCTCCTGAGATGTTATGCCTCTCTACTTGTAATTAACATAAACTGGCTTCAATATATCTAATAATTGTCACCTGTGAACCAATTGTGATTAACAAATGTTTTCTTACATACTAAAAGAACTTATACTCTGTAGAGGTTTTCTTGGAAAATGTGTAGCTGTATAGATCGGTTAACTACAGTTGGCATCTTCCCAGTACTCACACTGATGCAATTTCACTATACAGTATGTTCAAAACTAAATGATTTTAATTGAAAATGTGATAAATTTTAAGTTAACCTAACTACTAAAACCTAAGACTAAAACCAAAGTAGATTGATAAATCTACTTTGGTTATAGTAAGGTTTGATGGGTTATGAATACATTTTAAAAAAAAATGTATTAATTGTGACATATTTTTTTTACTTTACTATGTTATTGCTTTTAATGAGAATCGTGAACCAAACGCAAAAAGCAATCTGTATTTATAATGAAAAGCAAAAACAACTGCCTCCTTCATATCCGTATTGTTGACCGCATCCAAAAGAGAACAGACTTTTCATGATGTGCATGCAATCCTATGTCACGCTATGCGCTTGTTCATAGGTACTACACAAGTGCAATGTGTGAAGTAGCCAGCTTTAATTAACCAAGCACTTTAGTTTTGAAAATTATTAAAGTAAATAAACACATTTTAGGTAAGCAAAAATCCATCAGATCTATTAGCTCTCTGTAAGGAATATAAGTGCTATCCAGATATATGGTCCCTGCACTATTGGAGCAATTGGCTTACACCAGTAAACCAACCAAAGCGATTTGATACCGCTTTCTTCGTCACTGCTTTAGAATCAAAACCTTTCGTAAAAACAAATTCTGAAGTAGTTAATGTAAAGGTGTGTATATAATAATTAAGATATATTTCCTATAAGCCGCTGATTTGAATACTTCAAAAGCATGAATTATTTTTGTTATATAATGCTGTAGACTCTCTTAAGAGTGATATACTAAAGACGGACATTGTAAGGAATGCACATAACCGACGAGCATGAATGCATAGATGTAGAAGAAGTGAGTGAGGTGTGCCAAGACCGCGCCAAATAGAAATCCGTGATCTCAGCCTACCTCAATTGCTAAAAGTAAAAAAATACTTACTTTGAATAAACTGTGATGGTATGTTTGATCTACCAAAAAAAAAAATCAAGCATAATTGGTTTTTATGTAAATAGAGGTCAAGAAGTATCCCCACTCAAGGGGGTGGATCTATCACTGACATGTGTAATAAAAGGATTGAATGAATTCATGAGAAAAATGAATGAATGAATGAATAAGATTTTAATGTTTTGTTTTGTGTGTGTGCTTATTTGTTTTATTTTAATTGTCTATGCCTATTTTAGTGGTTAACCCCAACAGAAATATTAGAGCGCAGTAGTAACGCCAAGGTAGTACTTTATCCGCCTCAGGCATATGAATTTAGCAGACTGTCCTATTTGCCAGATATAAATGAATTGTTAACATTTGCTAAGAGGAGAAGTTCACAGGGTAACCACTTGTTATACCCAGTGCCCATACAAGCTAAGGATGGCATGATTCAATTGCTGCCAGGTATTTTATTTTATGTAAAATAAACTAACTTAACCTAAAATAACACTCAGAGAGCTACAAACTATTTAACATCTAAAAACACTCTTTGTTCAGAAATGACAGTATAACCTTGCTGTATATTTTATTTGTTTCAACTTTTAAGGATGACAAAGAGAATAATTTTGGAACAATAATAAATATAATATGAAAATTTTAACAGTGGTAGAGCAACATCTGTTACATGAATGGACCGTATTGAATTGTAAAGTACCACGACCTCACAGAAGACAGGCGTGAAGTAGAAGTTTTCTGAGTATCGGATGAGTGAGGTGCCCGAGGCCAAATTCTAGGCCTTATCTTCTCCCTATCTTTTTCTAATAAGGAAAGGATTAGAATGTGATGGGGAGGGAATGGATAGAATAAGGAAATATTTTTTCTCTGTTTATCCCCTTGTCTGCCATTAAAGGTAGGCAATGCATCTGAAACTCATTAGCTTGTTTCAAATGCCTATGTGTAGTGGTCAATTAATCAGGTGAAACACTTGCGTGTTTGACACCTTGTTCCATAGAAAAATTAAAATTTCTCAAGTCTATATAACAAACATTAACCAACTTGTCACACATGTTCACCTAACCAGAGCCTTACATTGTTTTTGTGTTATTTTTGTAATGTATTGATTTCATATAGGATCGCAAAATGATTTCATCAATGCTGGTTACCATCTGCAGTCTGTCTTGATAACATATTTTCGCCTAGGAGTTCCCTAGACTAAAACTATTGCTTTTTATGCACCCAATTTAATTACACGCATAATATCTTAAAACTGTAAAACATGAAATGAATAGCAATTTGATATTTAAAACAATGTTTTTCTTTTCCAGGTGACTACCTGTACCCGTCCGATGTAGATTTCAACACAGAAACTGGTCCTAAAAAAGATAAAACTATATTGGAACTCAGAGGGAATAACCAATCGCTCCATAGAGTTGAAGTTACGAAGTCAAGAAGAGAAATCATTATACAAAATTATCATCCTAAAAATCATATCAATATGAATAACTTGGTCATACCATTTCCTTCAGTGACCGCTTAAAAACTCTTCACTCCTAAGATAACTCTATAAATACAGTTTTACCTAAGCTGCAGGCCTCATTAGATATATAGAAACAATATTAATAATCAAAAACTACTCCCAGAAGAAACTAAAATGGCGGGTTTAGGACATACATGGCCTAACAGTCAAGACGATTATGAACTACTCGAAGTGATCGGCGTCGGAGCCACGGCCGTGGTGCACGCCGCCTATTGCCAGCCGCGCGGCGAGAAGTGCGCCATCAAACGGATCAACTTGGAGAAATGGAACACATCCATGGATGAACTCCTGAAGGAGATACAAGCTATGTCCAGTTGCAACCATGAAAATGTTGTAACTTACTACACGAGCTTCGTAGTGAAAGAGGAGCTGTGGCTCGTACTCCGTCTCCTCGAAGGTGGCAGTTTGTTGGATATAATTAAGCATAAGATGAGAATTTCCAACTGCAAGCATGGCGTGTTCGATGAGGCAACTATCGCGACCGTACTGAAAGAAGTCTTGAAGGGACTCGAATATTTCCATCAGAATGGACAAATACACAGAGATATTAAAGCCGGCAATATCCTTCTCGGTGACGAGGGTACGGTGCAAATTGCCGATTTCGGTGTATCCGCTTGGTTGGCGACCGGCAGGGACCTGTCGAGGCAGAAGGTGAGGCACACGTTCGTCGGTACTCCCTGCTGGATGGCGCCCGAGGTCATGGAACAAAACCACGGCTACGATTTTAAAGCCGACATTTGGTCTTTCGGTATCACCGCCATAGAAATGGCCACCGGCACGGCTCCATACCACAAGTACCCGCCGATGAAAGTATTGATGCTGACGCTACAAAACGATCCGCCCACCCTGGACACCGGTGCGGAGGAGAAGGACCAGTATAAGGCTTACGGGAAAACTTTTAGGAAAATGATATCCGAATGTCTCCAGAAGGATCCGACCAAGAGGCCATCCGCCACGGAGCTGCTGAAGCACTCGTTCTTTAAAAAGGCCAAAGATCGGAAGTACCTCGTCCAGACGCTAGTGTCGATTGGGCCGAGTATGGAGACGCGCGTGCACAAGGCGAGCAAACGGCAGCCCGGCGCGTCCGGTCGCCTGCACCGCATGGAGACCGGCGAGTGGGTGTGGGAGAGCGAGGAGGAGGACGACGACGAGGACGGCGAGAGCGGCCGCGACCGACCGATGAACCAGCTGCCGCGCGCGGACTCCTCGGACAGTGACAGTGAAGGGGAATCGGGCGCCGGATTCACCATCGGCTCGCTGAACGCCGGAGAAGCGCCCCAGATAGACCTAGTGCTGCGTATGCGCAACTCCAACAAGGAATTGAACGACATCCGATTCGAGTTCGCGCCGGGGAAGGACTCGGCCGACGGCATCGCCACGGAGCTAGTGGGCGCGGGGTTGGTGGCGGCGTGCGACGCGGCCGCCATCGCCTCGCAGCTACAGCAGCTCGTCGACCTGAACCTGTTCCCTCCTGCAGGCTCCATCCCGCCGCGCTCGCTCACCTTCCGCTTGGATTCGGCAGACCCTGCGGAGCCCCTCGATGAGAAGGGTCTCATCGGCTTCGCGCAGATATCGATCGTCGACTGAACCCGCTTCCTAATGAATGGACAATAATTGTTTGTAGGTACTAACTTGACCGGTCGAGCGCTAAACTATTTTATGCTGTAACTTAAGTAACTAGACATTTTATATGGGTGGATATGGAATACATTTATCATTCAAAGCTCAAATGATTGTATTAAGTGATAGCAAGGTGAATCTGAATTTATATGATTTTTTTTATAGGATATTGTGTTTATTTACTGCTCTGTATTTAAAAAAACACTGTAAATGTACTATTATCTTATTTGAATGAATTTATTTTATTTCAATGATTTTATTCAATAAATGGAATTTTCCGCTGGATTTATGATAACTATGTTAGGCGTGCTTGAGATTTAATGACAATATGTTTGACATGTGAAACCAAAGCATTTTAATGAATATGAACTCGCTGCATCCTAGGGAACACCTCATCCGATAGAGTTATGAGAGTGCCATAATTAAAGGTATACATTTGTAGGACATGAGCAATACACATTGTATGTTTATTCTGTGATGAGTGATATGATATGATCATAGTAATGTGAAGCTTTCGCGAACGCTTTTTATCAGTTCATTACAGTGTTTGAAATAAATGTAGCAGATGTATGTAGCACCTCATATGTTCTTTTTATGTTGTTATTTGTTTGTTGCTTATTTTAAAATTATTCTTAAAATAATAAAATGAGAATTAAAACTGCTGGTTTTATTAAAACGACTACAAGTATCTAAATCTTACATGTAGTGTCTATATATCATCTTGTATTATTACAAATCTGCTTTTACATGGTACCATGTTTACAGTTTTTTTCTAAAATTTGAAGCAATATAAATGTACTCTGAACTATAAAATATCTGACATTATTATGTGAAATCACTTCCTCAGCGGACCGCTTAAATTAAGACCTCATCGTAGCGTTAGGAAGCGCAAAATTCACAAGCTTCCTCGCTCTTAACTATCAATTTTATACTATAATTTACAAAAATCACTACAATTACAGTCAAAAGTGCAAAACTTACGGACCCTACGCAAATGAAGTATCGCATAGCGATGTACATTTTATTTTATAAAATTCTCATTTAAGAATATGCGATAAAAATTAAGGTAGCGCATCCAAATTAAAAATATATGTAACCCCCGCGAGTTGATAATGGGCTGGAGGAAACCTGTCAAATTTACATCCTCGTGACGTCAGTCGTAACTTAAAAGTATAGTAATAGTTAACAACATAATTCTAATATGGAGTGAATTTAATGTATTGATAAATATGGAATTATTTATATAAATATAAAGAAATGTCTAGTCTAGTATATTATTTAAAAATAAAACCAAATATTAATAATTATTTTTTTTTCTTCTGTTAAAATTCTATTAGTTAAATTGGTTAGTGTATTTTTATCATCTGATATTACATCCCTGCTGTGATGAAGAATTTATACTAGCTTGGTATGTTAATGTTTTATATAACACCATGTCATCATCAATATTTTGGCAAGATTATTTTTCAATATCTGTGACCAATTGTGACATTAAATGATTTCCATAATTAAATAATAATTTCACGAGCACAACTGTGAAATATTTTCATGATCATTATAAAACAAATATGACAATAATAGCAGCAAACAAGATTGCGTTGTTAACGGTATTGATTATTCAATGTCATTAAATTACGTCATCAAAATCGACGCTAGGCACAATATCAACTCGCGGGGGTTATATCAGTAGGAATCCTTTAGATCCAATTGACGCAGTCAGTATTAAATCAACTTACTTTGATTTAAGAACAAAAAAATATAAAAAGTCCATCAGCAAAGTGAGTATTTGCAGGAGATTGGAGAGGTTACAGGTTTATTCAGCTTAAATTGTACACAGAACAAAAACATTCCATTAAGCTATTAATAATGGCTAATCGGATGTACGTGTTTCTCGCATTTCTTTTGTTCATACGAGATTTTATACAAAAATATGACCAATTTCACACATTTATTAAAAAAAATCTACATTCAAAAAATTCCTTAAATTGTAACATTTAATAAGCTAATAAAATTGGCCAATTTAAGGGACAAACATTCGTAAGCTATATTAGCATTAATGGACATTTTTTGCCTAATTGAAACTAGATTTTAATTAATAATCGCAATAATTGACAAGACAATGCAAAATACACACA